>JANHFO010002033.1:20878-36033 GCA_032468095.1 Pareas carinatus
CCCCCAACCATTTTCTGGAGCGAGTCAGCCGCGGAGGCCGATGATTCTGCAGCTAGGGCTTCATCCACAACAACCTTGAAAGTCAATTTTTTATTTGCTAGTAGCTGTCGCTGCAGTTTAAGGTCCCGTATCCTGAAAATGAGTTGGCCCAACAAGGCCTCCTCGAGGTTGTGGAATTCCCCTTGCTTCTGGAGTGTGTGCTGGAATTTGTGGCGCTGAACCAACATGGATGGTGCCAGGGCATAATGGGCCGTGAGTTTGTTGATGAGATCCTTCCATGAGATCTCCTTTAACATTTACGGCTCCACCAGATTGGTTGCCATCTCGAAAATGGCATTCCCGCAGTTGCTCAGGAACAGTGCCTTTTTCGGTTCCTCTGGTTAGTAGTCCGGGGTATGGGCGGCGATGTAAAAGTTGAATTTTGACATATAAGCCTCCCACCGCTCTTCTGCCTGGTTGTATTTCACCGGTGGTTGGACGGCCGACATTGTCACTCGCTCCGTGCAGCGGTCTTAGGCTGTCAACCGGTTTACTCGGCACCTAGCTCTGTTAGCCGCTTCCCTCTCCTCGGCGCAGCGTGGAACAAACGGGGCTGGAGCGTAGGGTTTTACAACGAGCTTTTATTCTTGACATAACAAACAGAACACCAGCAGCGGCAAAACTCCCGCTGCTGTATTTTATAGTTGGCGCGCATAGGCGTGCATTAACCAATCAGCTTCTAACAAAACTTAACTTCCCTTTTAGGGCAAACCACGAGGGCGAGGGACCGTCAGACCTCAGCTCCTGGATGTCTGGTGGGTCCCGGATCCAACATTTCCAGAAAGCAAAACAATACAAAGAAAGAAAGAACCTTGACAATTCACAGAATTTTGTGCAAATGCTGCTTCATCTGGAATATGAAATGAATGGATAGATGAAATTCAGCAGTGTTTATCTACAGGCAATAGGCATGTAGAAATCAAGACTCAAATAAATAAATGGTTACTGGCGTTACTGGAGTCTATCTTCACATAATGATCTATTGTAGAATCAACATAATCAGAATTGCTTTAATTTTAATCTAGTTTTTTAATGTTTTTAATCTTATTTTTAATTCTCCTAATTCTTAATTTTGAGATTAAAAAAATAAGGCAAAGTTTGGAGCCATTATTTTGTTATTCAGTGAACATAACTACATAAATTCCCAGATGACTAGTAATTTGCTGCTATGGGAGCTTAAAAACTGTAAAATGGACCTACATAGACTTCCCTAGACTAGGCCAGCTATTTATTTACAAATATCTGCATTACTCAAAGACTCACTTCAAAGCAAATAAAAGATTAGGATTTCTTTCTAATAGACTTGGATACAACTGTTGTGTTGTTTCAATGGCCTCTCCCATTCTTCCTGCTAAAACCAGTTTCTGAATTCCTGTTAGCAGAAACAAAAACACAAGTTTAAAACAATTGAATATTTCTGGATCTCTCTGGTCTTGATAAGAGTCTGTATTTCTTTGTTATTTCTTCATAATCATGTTTCATTAAAAGTGATGAATTACATTTAACGTTGATCAAATGACTAGGATCTAAAGTTCATAATTAAACTCAAAGGATTCTGATAATTGTTTATTTTTATTCTATTTTAGTTCTAATACAGTGTTGTCAAAATATAAAAAATATTCAAGATAACTTTGATCACAATTATAAGCTACATATCTATTAACATCTTAACAATGTATATAGACTGAGGTTTTAAACTGCAAATTGATATTTAACCAATTATAAAGCATTGGAAGTATAGTAATGAAATATCTACATATTTCTGTTTTTTTAATCAGTTTGTTTATTCAGCTATTTTTATAAACACATAATCTAAATGTGAAAAAAATGAACTGAAGTAAATAACCATTCTTTTTATTAAGAATCCATTCAATTCTTCTGTGCATAATCTAATTCTGGCAAAACAAACTTATCATGCTTCTACTGATTATTCTGATATTTAAAACTGCCCAATGAAATATAATATCTGAAATCCAAAGGCCACTTAAGAAGAAGCATTTTTATATCTGAAAATTTAAATTCTTTTAGACTTAACAACGCGGCACTATTCAAGCTTACTTTGTCTATTTTTAATGGAAGCTAATTCTTCTAGTACAGTCTGGTCAGTAGATCTAGCAAATGCCTCTGCTGTTGCACAGTATCCATGATGTACCAAATAAGATGAAACCATTCTGTAAAAGAAAGTTAATACAAAATATAGCATGGAGGCAGCTTTACCATTTAATTCCGCTGATTAGGCAATTTATTTACAAGCATCTCTTTTCTTTCAAGATTCACTTCAATACAAACTTTTTATCAGTACGTTAGGTAAATTTACTTTGAATAAAAATGCTACATTTATTCTAATATACACTGTTAAAATATATAAAATATAACGATATAAATAAGAATAAAATGATATGTATTTACAAATTATTTGTATTTAACTTTTCTCAATTTAAAATTGAACACATATGTATATTTATATACATATGTACATTCAGTTCATTACCAGTTGGGACCTAATAGTTTAAACAGAACATTCAACAGTGCCAAAGATAACAAAGACTATAAAATGGAATTACACACAATGAAGAAATAGTTTAGCATGGTGAGAGATGTGGTAGCAGTAACACAATGGTGTGTAACACATGTAATAATGTGCATGCAAAGAGTATTCTTTGTCCTAGACAAAGTAGTTTTGGATATTAAAGAGGAAAGGTTATCTGTATTTCTCTATCCATCAAATTTATCCAAGTGTATCCACATGACTCTTGATTCAAAAACATACTATTAGTTACAAATGGCTTTGAATGAAAAGCAGGAACAGCAGGTAAATGGCATGTGTTAATTTAGCTTTCATTGAAAAAATATACATAATTTTCCAACCTCAATCAAGCAGAAACAAACCTGATGTACACTGTTTATAAAATAATCAAGAAAAAATAATTCTACTCCTTTTCCCATCAAATTACTAGAACAGTATCTTCTTAATTCACTTCAGTGCTGAAAAGTCACAATAACATGAAATACTCTATCATGATTGTGAAGAATTCTTATATGACAGGATTGCCAAACAGGGCCCTCAACTTAATTTGCATTGTATGGTATGAATTAAGGCATGTACAGTTGGAATTAGTGATTAGTCCTAAATCAAGAATATGCTAATTATCCTATCATGGTACATGCTGCATACTCTATTGAAAATATCAATATGAAGCATGCAAAGCTTAAAACAGCAGCACTTATATTAAATTAAAATGATTTTGCTAACTACATTTGCATTTTATCTATCACTTTTAAACTTGAAATTAATGAGCATACAATAATTCTAACATTTCCAAGCACAAAAATGATTCAAGATGTTCTCATAAAATAGACTTTTTAAATTAGATGCACTATGTAGAACAAGTTTGGATCAGAAATCAATGCAGCCACCACCAAGTTACAGTAATCAGATAATGAGAGTTGCGCAATGCTTCAGATATGAAGATGGGAAAAGTGCTTTGCACGGAGTATGTGTGTATGCACGTGCACACATGTGTGGGTATGGGAGATGTATCATCTGTTTAAAACTCTTTAAAACAATTATGACTTTTTCCAGGGACCCATGGCTATCCTCATAGTTGCAGCACAGCCCTGGAAAAATATTTCATTCAAGAAACTCCATAGTACCCTTTTCCCTTCAAATCCAAAGTGCTGCACAGCCCTACCACATACAAAAATGAGTAACATTTTACATGGAAAGAACTACATCAGATAAAATTACCTCTCAAGAATTAAAATAATATTTGCATGTCTTATCTCACTGCACAAATGTACAAGAAATACAGAAGAGGATTTGTATGACCGAAACAGACCAGTTTTAAAATCTCCCAAATTTGAATAGGAATTTAAACAGACACTCATTATAATCTTCAAATCATACTTTTGGATCATCGTCTGCCATTCTCCTTCCCGATCTCCTATAGGGAATCTGTCAATCTGAGCCTGAGTTTTGGTTCTCCATTCACGCATATAATCTTCAATGTCAAATACAAATGGATGTTGTCCAAAATTAGCATCCACTACTTCTCCCGGTGTTTGAAGTCCAACTGTAGGGTATAGATTTGGCTGCAAGAGATAAGTACAATGTTAAATTTAATCTTACAAAACACAAATAATTTGAAGTTAGCATTAAAACCACATAATTAAGTTAATAACTTCTGAATGCTCCACCAACAGAAATATATAATTAAGTAGTTAATGTTTGAGCTTCAAGGCTAATTAAGAAATCCTGAGGAGGAAAAATTTCACTCAGTGAAACCTGCAGAGTTCTTGCCAATCAGGATGGGCAATAGAGACTTGATAGTCTTATGAATTGAATGAGGCAGCGTCTAGGTTTCAAGAAGTCTGAAGCAGACCTGTGTCTCCAAGAATAAAAAATTATAAAAACAAAAAATAATTTTTGTAATGAACATGTTGATAAAACAAACATTCTAAAATAATGTACTGCTTTGGGGGGGGGAGTTAATGTGATAAGGCAATACTTTTCAAATCTACCAGAACAAAAAAACTTAAATCAATATTCTCATAACATAATGTAGATGTTATAGCACCATTTTCCAACCTGGATGTCCTCTAGGTGTATGGACTTTGCATAATGAACAGCAGAATTAATGCTGAGAATTCTGGACGCAAAAGCCCATCCATCAGGAGGGAACTCAGATTGGGGAAGGCCAGAATTGGTACTAATCTAGTGTAGTACTTTTACATCATTATTGTCCATAAAAACTAGCAATTGCTGACTAGAAATTTCAGCACAAAGATTTCCTGATGTCAGTGCTTCTTTGTATGAAGATGCCAAAAACCTAATCAGAGAACTATAGGCAAAGGATGTGCTCTACTGTTAAAACTTAAAATTCTGTATTTACAAATTCTTCAGGTAAAAGCATCAAAAGACAGAAATATGTAACTTCAAATGGTAATTATAATTCCTTAAGAATCTTCTGCCATTGTTATAAATAAATGCTTATTAAGTAATTTTGGTATTTTAAAATGTACCTTGCTCGTACAAATTTAAAAAATAGAACTAACTGAAAAATGCATATTATGTAAGCAAGGAAAATACTCTATGGGCACAGATATTTTATACTTTAATACAATGATCTTACCGGCAGGTCTGTAAAAGCAATACCTGTAATCAAGAAATATTTAATTAAAATCTGAAATATCACAGTCAACACAAGTCATGATTTAATGCTCTTGTAGGCAAAATATCTCCGCATATGAGAGAAAATATTATACAGGCAAGACATCCAACAGTAGCCACATTACATTATTTATATAACTACATTTATCATGAACAAGACCAGAAAGCACAGGATCGGTATAGTACTTATTAAGTACCAATTTACCAAGTAAAATTCTTATTTTCAGCTTCAAGAAAAGCTATTTTAAAATAGTTTTCAGTTAAATCTTATGAATCATACTTTCAACATTGTGTACCTCACTGCAAATGATTATATTTCTCCCATCATTCTTTGTTTATCAAATTTATATTGCCACCACTTTCTCATTGAAAGTGACTCTGGGCAGCATACAATAGTTCAATTAATACATATATATAAAACAACTTATTACCTAAAGCCATTAAAAATAATTATTAAGGAATATTAAAAACTACAAAATAAAGCTAATAGACAGAGGAATATGAGTAACAGCGGAGCAGCCTATGAGTTCACCCATCTCCTAACGTCTCCAGATCTGCTGGTATGACCAGGTCTTAACTATTCAACTTATACCAGTTTATATATTCAAAATTTCAAAATAATTGCAGTAAACCTATTCCAGCAATCCTTCCTCCAATGCTTACTTTGTCCAAGTTTAAACAAGTACAGCAGTATTATTTAAATGTTACATGAAAAGATGACTAACAAATGCTTTGTTGTCAAATTCAGTGGTAAAATTGCCACTGTCTCTTATGTAGAATTCCAGTTAATGCTTTCTACTACTGCAGAAATGTAATTCTTATGTGGCAGGTTATTTTGGTGTTATCAGAAAGACTGAACCATATCAAGTCAGATATGAAAGACAAATATGTATAGACAACTCTTTCCTCTTTTTAATGAAATGGCACTTAAATCTTTTTGAATCCTTTAGGATTTTCAATATTTCTGTATAAATATGACATAAAATTTGACTTCTTCTCCACACAAGTCTTACAACTGGATAAAATGAACCTGATTAAGCATGTGAGTCAAAAATATTGTGCTTGTTCATTTTTATTAAGGAAATGATCCAAGGCGACATAATTGTATATGAGCCTCTAGGATAATTAGTTTATTTTAAGGGGAAATTAAAGTCAGGTTGTTCAATCAATGGGATGATAATCAGGTGTGTATGGGGGGAGTGTCCTGTCTTATTTAAAGAACAGTATTCTGGGTATTCAAAATCTGATCTTCACAACACAGGTATGTAGAAATGTGTTATGGCTTAAAGGAGATTTCTAAGGACTTCCAAAAAATAGTTGTTAATGTTCACCAGACTGGAAATGTTATAAAGCTATTTCAAAAGAAAACAGATTGTTTATATATGGCGGCAATTCTCCAGGAGGTCTCAAAGAACCACAGGGTAATAACTTAAGAAACTAAGGACCTCTCTTGTATTGGGGAACATCAGTGTTCATGAGATCACTATTATGAGATCACTGAACAAGAGTATGCAAGGTAGGGTTGCAAGGAGAAAGCCACTACTTTTCATCAACATGGAAGCAAAAATCTTAGCCGACGTGCATTGAAGTCTCTTTCTCTTTTCTCTATTGATTCTAGTTCTAGAGAGCTAAAACTGAATTCCTCAAAGTCTTTTTGACATCCCTCTCAGCAGTCAGATCTGAACGCCACAGCAAATTACCAGTGCTAGGTTTCTTAGTTGAAAAAACTTTATACCTGCAAGCTACTTATTCTACTTAATTTGTCCAGCATATTAATAATGATTTGGCTCATTTCAAGACTTTACCTCCAACATTATTAGTTGGATGTTTCAACAGAATCCCATTCATCAACAGAAACTACAAGGAAACTGAGATCCTAATTGGTACATTTTTTGTTGTCTCTTCCACAGTAACATACATGCAAGAATATTTTCACTTTCTCTTAACAAAAAAATCAAATTTGTTATAAGAGAGAGGAAATTTTTCCATTTATAAGGTCACAATCCTACCATCAATAGCAGAGTTTTATATGCAATGATTTCCATAAGAAGGGGTAAAGTGTCTTAATTATGGAATGGAAACTTTTGTTTTAAATTGGTAATTTCAAAGCTTTTATATAACTATTTTATTGCTTCTGTTTCAGTGTTGATCGTATTGTCATATTGATTGATCATCATTATATTTAATTAATGTAAATCTAACTCATCTTTGCTCTCTAGAATTCAAATCTCTGAGTTATAATGGCAACATATTATCTAAGATATTAACAATTCATATGAAAGACTAGTTGTTCTACTAAAATGCTACTACTACTACTACTACTAAAATGCTCTACTAAAATGTTCTACTAAAATGCTATGTATTTTATCTGATATTCTCAAATTAAATACAATATTTTATATTAAGAAACTACCTTATAAAATTAAGCCTATTGGTTTTTCACTTATGTTGGAGATGAACATTAAAACCTATAATGCATTTATTGTACAATATTTACTATACACAATTACACATGCAACTAAGGGAACCAAACCTGGGAAGCTATCATGTATGTGTTCATTTTATGTTTTTTCACTGAATGCATAATAGTTGAACTGAAAAATATTTAACTGACTCAAACATTAATTCTTGAGGTAATCAAAGTAATTGGAAAGCAATCATATTAAAAAGCTATATTTAACATAAAATAAATAAACTACTGGTATATAAATTTTAAAGCTATTATCAAATTGCCATCCACTGATAATGACAGACTATAGTATCTGTTGGCTTGTTACTTGTATTTCATTTTTTATGTATTGTGTCTTAATTGTTTTTATTTGCTGCCCTGAGTCACTGGTTTGAAGTGGGTGGCTATACAAATTAAACGAACAAACGAACAAATGAATAAGGTTTTCTGAATTTTCATTGATAAATATCAGAAACATTTTCAGATTTCATTTGGTGTTTCAAGAATGCCATCCCCACAGAACAGATACATGTTTCAAGCATGTTACTAAATTGTACTTCCATTTCAAACTAATAACATTTTTTTCTTTTAAAATGGACAATCGTTGATATTACATTTTTTCCCAAACTGATCCTAGCCCTCAGAGAGGTACTAACAAGGACCTTGCTTGAGCAACTAAGACTTGTTTTGAGTCAAACATACTTTAATCATTGTATTTTTTGTGTGTTTATTTTTAGATCAGAGTTAAACTCGGATCAAAATTACATACATCTAAAATTGGAAAGATTGGTCAAATTTGCTATCATACAATATTTGATGTTTTCACAAAATATAATCATTTTTTTCATACCCAAACTATGCCCATTCTTTGTGTAGAAGCAGGTATTGTTGATAAGGTTTACACAACAACCAATGACATCACCAGTTGTAAATGTTGGACCATAGGGCTGTCCAGTTCCCGAGGAACAAAATGAGTGCCCATCATCTCCATGGTAACCATATGAATGTTTATCCCAACCTAGAAACAAGACAAAAATAAGTATTTACCTCATCATAAAATGCCAAGGAATAGATTGAGAGCTGGATCTAAATTTAATTATTCTTTCAGTAGATTCAAATACTACATCAAATCCTACCAGATTGCTTAAGGCTGGATGCAAACTAAGGATCTGGGCTGTCTTAGCCTCAACAGATAATCATTTTTAAAACAAAAGTTTTAAAAAGGCATGAAGACAAACATTGTGCTTCTGAGCTCAAGAAACAGCAAGTACCATGAATATATAAAGCAGTCGTATGTGTTTATAGCACTATGAGCTGCTAGACAGGGAGAATGTTTGTTATTTCTTTGCTATAATGTAAATGCTGCTTTAATCTAAACAAGGTTCTAATTAAGTTACAGAATAAGATAAAGAAAATAAATAGGAAAGAATATTAAAATATTCCAGTAGTAAAATCAATATCAAAACAAAATAATTGCTGCTCCAGAGAAGGGGACTACAACTAAAATGGTTTATTCCTATGACATTTCCTCCTTTTCTAGTGAGTCGAAGCCACTAGAAGGTGACCCCATAAATATCCATACATATTCATGTAGAGTTTTAAGGTAACAAACAGCACTTAGGTTACACCCAGAAGAAAATTAGTAGTCAGTGAAGCTCTTGCATTAGATGTGTTAAACAGGAAAACTTAAAGGCTCCCATCACTTTATAAGTGCTGCATTTTCAACCAGTTGAAGCTTTGGGGTGATTTTCAGTGATAACCCCATGAAAAGCACATTGAAATAGTCCAAATGAAAGGTGCTTAGGAATGAGTGACTATGAGCAAGTTCTAACAATCCAGGAAAGGCCTTAATTGGTACACAAGATGAAGATGGGGACAAAATCACAGCCAATATATCATTTATTTAAATATTTAAATTTAAAATTTAAAATATTATTTAAAATGTAAATATTATTTAAAATGTAAATATTATTTAAAATGCATTTTAAGATAATTTTTCTTAGCTTAAAATTAAATCTAGAATTTATGTTACTGTTATAAACAACTGTATTTGAACTGGACTTGAGACTGATTAGCAATGAAGAATGACTGGCTACAAAAACAAATCTCAATTTTTAGACTATGGTTTGAGAAATTTAAAAAATTGTTATATATTATCATCTTAATTAATTCTCACTAAAAATCCAAATTAAATATCTCTTCAATATTTATATTAGCTGTTTTCAGCCATCAAATGATACTATTCTATAGTTCTACCTACTATTCTTCTCATTCTACACATATTCAGCTGGCGAATATAAGCATGTTTGCTTGAACTAGCATAGAGAATTTCATGTGATTCAGTATCCTAATAAAATAGTTCCAAAATCTATCAGTAACAGTACTAAACAGATAAATAAATCCTGTTTTTCATTTTTAAGCAGAATGCAAAGAAGTGAGGAGGAGAAAAGTGATTAGGACCAATATGTACATCCTCTTGTCTGCCCAGTTTGAAGCCCCTTCACTCATTAAGCCATACAGAAATTAACCTAGCAACTAGCTATATTTCAATTAAGAAAAAAAAGATTTTTAAAAAAATCTGGAGAGGATGGTAATTTAAACCACCATGCATACACAAAATGAAAGACACAGTGCAATTCAGGCAATTACCAACACAGAAGCCTTTAAGCATTTTATAATTAGCAATCAATTCCTCCAAAGCATTTACAATTTCCAAGTAAAGTTTCAAACAACTGCTAAGAAAAACACCTATGTAACTGATAGCTCTTTTTGGCCCAATTGTTTAGGATGTGTTCCTCAAATATATTGTGCTTAAACTGAAATCAGCATCAGAATAGTGTAAAAACTATGTTTTGGAATTCTCTGTTAGCAACTCTTATACCAAGCTCCTTTTCTTGGTCAAAATGTCACATTTTGAGACTTTCTAAGCAGAGCTAAGATATTCATAGGACTGTGGCATGTTGAATATCCATCCCTTTTTTTGGACAGGAACATCCATCAAATTAGTAACCTATTTCAAATGAAATTTATACTGAGTTACTACTCTAGCACTATATCCACAACTGCTAACCCAGATTATTTTTTTCAGCTCTGTTATGGTAATGGTGTTTAACTGCATTATCTTCCTGCAAACCACTCTTGAAATGTTTGATTAAGTTTTGATAGGATATGATATAGTTTGAATAAAGACTAACAAACGTTCTTTCTAAATTCTAGATTACGGTACATTAAAAACTTATTAACAATAGTTTGCAGCCCGAAAAAGGAAAAGTTGAATGGATTAATATATCATAACAATAAAGGATTTTTTTTTAAAAAAAAATTCTTAATCATACCTGGTAGTCTGTTCATGTTCACTCCTTGAGCTGAGAGCCCAATTCCCATATAACTGAAAAATGGAAATAAAACAGTTCATCTTTCTCTGCTTCATATATACTCATTTCAAAACAGTAATAAAACAAAAAAGCAAGTTTTAAATTTATTTATATATTTTTCTCCAGATTTTCAAAGATAGCATCAAAATTTTGACATTTTACTCAAAATATTTTTATTTGCTCTCTTTTTATTACTTTCCTTTCCTGAGAGTATTAAAGACTGATAAAACTCTTTTCCAATATTTATATATGAAAGACTTATTGAGCATTTCGTCTGGTGTAACTAACTAATCAGGAAAAATCCTGCATTACATTTTCCATTTGGATTATATTTTGCTCTGCAAATTAGTCTAGAAAACATAAGAACTATTTCAACAAGGAACACACCCATGTCCAACTTTGAATTTTGCCATTACAAGAATCTTCCCAAGAGATAACATGCAAGCAATAGTGGATGCAGCCTGTCTTTGACAGGTGGAAATGCCCTAAAATGGCTCCATACATGAACTTAGGGAGAGAATAAAGAGGAGAAAGAAATCTGGTAGAAAACAAATCTTCTAGGATGAAATTTCTATAGGTTGTGTGAAAGCTAGCCAAAATGTCTAAAATTTGATTTCTAAAATCTTTTTCCAGGATAATGGGAGGGGGAATCTACATTTCATAAAAATGACCAAAAAAAGGTTGATTTATAATGTATTAATATCTACCTATCAAATAGGATTTTGAAAAGAATTATTCTTTAAATTAAAGAATAATTTAAACATCTTTAATGTGTATTTTGAATAAGAACGTTAAAGGTGGATCTTTCTTTCATTGGTATGTTTGATTTTTAATGCAATTTTGGAAAATATCTACTTTCTAAAGTAAAGTTTCCCCAGCCCCCACCCCATGTTTCTATTATATGGAGGTGCTCATCCTCTAAAAACATTAAGAAAAAGAAAAAAACCCCAGATTTTTATTCAGAGATATTTAACATTAACAACAGCTTTTCTTTTCCTCAGCTTAGCAGCAGATAAATAGGGCGAGTGTGTATGGGTATAGGTAAGCATACACAGTTTAATTTGAAAGTAAACTGATAAAGAATAAACTGTAACTATTAATATTCAGTATCACAAAACGTACACATATTACCCCTTAAAGCTCAGTCGTGATCGATCTTCTATCACACAATGATTTAGTAATATATTTTTATGTAAGAGAACAATAAGAATTTATCAAGTTATAAATTAAAATGGCTAAAATAAATGATGCATATTATAATTAATGCTGTGGGCTTTACTAGAATTTAAGAAACTATAATTGGTAGAATCCAGATAGATTACCTCTCAAGGACTATCTGCAATGCTCTACTTTATGCTCAATAATGAATTCAATTCTAAAATTAGTATTGATGACTACCAACAGAACTGTATAGTTGTTCCCTATCAACCTTATGAACAACTCTATTTTGCTAAATTACCATTTTTATTTGCAGCATATGCTAGAAATATGTTCTATCTTATTAATGTAGAACCAGGTTATCCAATCTTTCCCAAATGTTTTGGATATTAACTCCTATTAACCCCAGCCAACATGAACATCGACTTGGAATTTTTTGGAAACATTTAAAATATCTGGAGATTGATTATTCCTGGACTAAGCTTATGTATACTTACTCAAGATATTATTTTCATTCAGTGGAATGTGTTCCAAAACAAGATGAACAGATTCAAAGGCTTAACTTGAAATCAAGTTATTCTCTGTTTATTTACTTTAAGAACTAAGGATTTTCAATTCTTCATTTAGATCATATAATGGACTTTTGCTCCAAATAATTATGTTATCACATCATACTATTACTATCAGGATGGTTGAAATGAATGTGGTGTTTATTTATTGACACCATTAAAAAAATACTATCTTAAACTTCATCAAAAGGCAAAATATAAAGAGACAGAAAAATAGGAAACAGAATAAAAAAGCCAAAGAATGAACAAAATTAGAAGGGCAGAAAACAAAAGTGGGTGGGTGGGAATAGAAAAAAAAACTTCCAACTTTCTTCTGTACAGATATAAATACAGCATACATTAACCTTTCATTCTAAAATCAATAACACTCAATGTTTCTTTGATCATAAACTGTTCTAATAGTCAAATCTCAAAATTATACTTTCTGTAAGAGGAGTGGTAGAATTTGAGGGCAGGGAGTCAAAAGAGAAAGCTGCCTAGAGTCCATATAGCCACAAACAGACTGAGTCCAACCCCACTTAATTTCCATTGACCCTTATTCAGTGTCGAAGTAGTGCTAATAGTGAGTTGAGTAGGTTTCTGTGCATAGGGGCATGGGTAGTAATAAATCAGTTTAATTGGAATTTCAAGTGGGACACTTCTTTTACTTTCAAGCAAAATGTCCTAAAGGAGTTTCCAGAGAGAAACAAACCTAAACACAGTCTTTTCTTTAATCAAAGTAGTCAACTTCACCACCTTAGTCAATTCCATCAGCCTCCCCATTCATTCTTCCATTGTAGGAACGTATTGTTCTTTCTCCTTCGGTGCATACAAAATCTCACTTACTGACATCAATAACAAACATGACCTTCTATATCATTCCAGAGAACAATCTCAAATGTTGAAGTACCCTGCCATGTTTCATATATATCAAACACAATCAATATTTTCCTGATGGCAAGTATTTCAGTATTTTAAATGGGGAAAAAAACCTAAATATTACTGAGCTCCTCTAATAGTGATCACAGAAAATATACGAGTTTATCAAGCAATTAATTTGGAATACTTATTTGAAGATTTTTTTAGTAACTTTCTTTCCCCATACTCTAAATTCAATTCACAAAATAAATAGCAATGAAGCCAGATTACTGCAATAGTTTAGACATTATACCTGGACTGGACCTAGATTCAAATTGCTATTTAACCACTTGGCATTGATTTTTCTATCTTGGCTTATAGCATTATTGTTGCAGAGATAAAATGAAGGGAATATGGATACTACAGTGGTCCTTAAAAGTCTTTTAGATTATCCTTTTTATTAGATTATATATAATTAGATTATATTGTTCAAGATAGCACTCCCTAGTCTAATTTTTCCAACAACAATCCTGTGAGAGAAAACTGCACTTATCTACTATTTATCGGTCTGCCTGTCTGCCTCCACTTCCTTCTTCCCTATGGGAGGTATGTGTCAATTTCAATTTTCTACAAGAGGCCTGAGAATTTGAGGTTCTGTGCAGTATTTTAGCTGTTCCTAGCACTGTACTCTTCTGGACAGAAAGCAACATGTGTTGTTCTTGAGATCTACTGAAACCACACTCCCAATTTAGGGTTCACAATCCTATGTGCTCCTTCTCCAGGTTTTCATATTCCTTCACCTTATGTTGCCATCACTTGCCACCACCACATCTATTATCACCGCTGTCTTTTTCTCTTTGTCTACTACCATGATGTCTGGCTAACTGCCTTCCAGTCTGAATCTGGATTTGGAAGTTTGTACTGTAGGTTTGAAAAGAAACAAATGTCAAGTACCATGATCACATCCACCCAGAGGACACAACAGCAGCCAAGCCTCCAACTATAAGCTCTATCCCTTTGGGTGAACCTCCTCTAGTAATCACTGAAAAAGTTGTGCAAGACCTATTTCATAAACTAGAGCAGTGATGGCAGACCTATGGCACACCGACCACAGCTGGAACACAGAGCCCTCTCTGGCGGCACGCACTCCTTCGCCCAGGAAAGTTAAAAAAAAAAATTAGCAGCAAGTCAGGAGAGAGACCTGCCACAAGTAGGAACATGGGCAGTGGGTAAGTGTCCCGCTGCCCCTGAAGAAGTTGCCTGGACAACTGAGGAGCACCTCATTGACCTTGGAAAAGTTGCTCGGGGAAGTAGGGAGTGCCCTGCCAACCCCAGAGGAGCCGCCCAGGCGACCGGGGAGCACCTCGTCGCCATCGGAGAAGCCGAAAGCCGATGAGCACGTTCCCTGGGGGGGGTGGGATTGTCGCCGGGGAGTATCGCTGGGGGGGCGTGTTGCCGTGTTGGCACTTTGCAATACCTACATGGGCTTTGGGTTGCAGTTTGAGCATTCGGTCTCAAAATGGTTTGCCATCACTGAACTAGAGCCTAGGAAAGCACTA
>JANHFO010002034.1:23970-34167 GCA_032468095.1 Pareas carinatus
CACCCACGAGCACCACTGCCCAGGATGGCCCTGTAGGCCAAATTCAAGGAGGCTACAGGCCGGATCTGTCCCATGGGCCTTGAGTTTGACATCGCTGCAATATATTAGGCAATATCTAGACAATATTTGGCTTTTATTTATATTACAATAAAAGCATTTTAAAATATCGCATAATTAGCATTTTCTTCATACTTTCTGCAACATATGATGAAAAGCTGGAAGCAGGAAGATCAAGGCACAGATAAACACTGAGAGGAAAACTTAATCAGTGTATTGAATGACAAAGCTCCTATAAATCTTATAAATCCAAGTATTTAAATGGCCAACTAGCATATCCTTTTTGCTTGGAATCAGTTGCACCGCACTGTACCGCACTGGCTTCTGTAAAACTGCTAATGGCTATACTGATTGGCAACTTTGGCAATGGAGTCCCAACCCATCTGGTGGACTTTGCTAGAGAAAAGATTGGTTTTTGAAACATACTACAACTCTAATTTGATCCTAAACCATTGCTAGGCAAATTATTTGTATGATATGCAAATAAATAGTTTCATTCTGCCTCTGCTCTGTGAAATTTGGATTTCCTTCTTCCAGTTACAGCCCACATTGCCCATGCTGTTCATTATGGCCTTCTGGCCTCCCATGGAGAGCAGGAGTCAAAAATGAGAATTACATAAGCTTCTAGCACCAGGCTTAATACAAGTAGTTCTCAACGTATGACCACAATTGAGTATCAAATTTTCATTGTCAAATAATGTAGCTATTGAGTCACACCTCATTTTAGCCATGGTATTGTTAAGCAAATCACTGCAGTCAAGTGAACCATGTGGACATTAAGTGAATTTAACTTCTTCCATTGACTTTGCTTGTCAGAAGCTCTTTAAGAAGATTGCATATGACAATCCCAGGACCTTGGAACATCGCAACTAACATAAATACATGCCAATTGCTAAGCACCTGAATTTTGATCACATGGTTGTAGGGTTGCCCCGATGGTTTCACAATGGTTTAAGAACTGGTCATAGGTCACTGTTTTCAATGCTGTAACTTCAAATGGTCACTAACAAATGATTGTTATGTCAAGGACTACCTATATATAACCTTTTCATCTTGCCACAAAACATCTTTCTAATCAAATTCAACTGTCATGGCCAAAGGCCTTTTTTCTGGATGATAAACAGTTGCATATCATTCCTTTCTTGTTCTCTTTTTGTTATTTTTGCTAACTTGGTATAAATTTGGCTTGTGATACTGCTAGCTTGTCACACATCAATAATTGTTTTGTTATAAATGTTGTTATAGACTATTTTGGATATCAGAACTAATCTGAAAAAGAAGCATATAAATATTTTAAATAAATAAGTGATTTTATACTTTTTTTTCTTTGAAGGAATATTCAAGATATTTCAAATGAATCCATGAAATTAAAATTTTATCTGCTTTCTCGCTAGAGTAGGAAGATTTATTTTCAATCTCTAATACTACATTATGTTTTTATATATACACAAGAGCAAAGATCTTTGAGGATAGTGATTATTTTTTCAAATTCCCTTTTAAGTTAAATCAGGGGACTGTGTTAAACAAGACAGAGTGGAACACAATCAGAAGTTGAACTGGAATTAAACTAGCCAGACAAATATTTAAGCTGTCTAGAAGATGTGGCAGAAAAACACTGTGCTATTTTTTTTGTTGATACTCTAAAGCAGAAAAGAAAGGCACTTTAGCACTGATTGAATAACACTTCAATCTGTGCTCTTGGAAAACAAGTTTTATTTAATAGCATGAACAATCACTTCACATACAGTTTACAGTTCCATTAATAACAAGGCATGAAAATCCCTCTTGTTTAATAGTTTGTGTGAAAATAATTGATCTTTGATCTGTTCTAAATGAGATACAGTGATCATAATTATATTTCCCCCTACACCTAAATATTCTGAACGCAGAAGTAAAAGGAGGGGAAATCATTTAGTTATAAAGAACACTGACAGCCTTGCCCATTAACAGTTTATATAATTTTATTACCTTGACCAATGAAGATGGGCTCATTTTTTTGCTCAGCCCATGATTTAAATTGTTGTCCATTGTCATTTTGTGTTTTGGAATAAGAGCAATTTCTGGGTTAAAGTAATCTGACCCTGTCCTGCCACTGTTTCAAGGTGTGTAACATTTAGAATGTTTTGACACCCATTACCGTGGAGAAGAGGTTAAGTGTGTCTCAGACATATGTTGGGCAATTAGGATATACCACCTTCCCTCTGTTCATCAACCAGCCTCTCCTGCAACCATTTCTCCTTCAGATCTGACCTCTCAGTTACTCCTGATCTTTGATTTCCTTTCATTCTGGCACCTACCCAGTTCTTATTTTTGAATTAGATTCTTCTCCAAGCTTCCAACAGTGAGCAGGGAAGAGCACAGATCTACTAATTTTATTTGGGGAACAAGAGAAGCCATGTTTGTGCACACTGCAATACATCATAACACAACATAACTCTATATAACACAGCATTATGGTGGTTATATAGTGATCATGGTGATCATCAGTGTAGCATTCTAAGAATAATGAGAGATGTTGAATTGAATGATCATGCAGAAGCCCCTTGTTAGAGCAGAGATGCACAACTGCACAGTTGTATTTTGGCCCCTCAGCCATCAGCACAGCATCTAGCATTGCTGAAGCCAGAACGGGGCAGGCAAAATGGGGCTTACATCACCCGCAAGAGTGACACAAGTGCAGCTGTATAATATGAATTCTGTGAGTGTTGGCAGTTGTAGCATTCATACATAATCCTTAAAAACTATAAAAAAGGTAAAGATTCCCCCACACATGCGTGCTAGTCAGTCCGACTCTAGGGACGGTGCTCATCTTCGGTTCAAAGCTGAAGAGCCAGCACTGTCCGAAGTGGCTGGCATGACTAAAGGTCGAAAGGCGCATGAAGCGCTGTTACCTTCCCACCAAAGTGTTGCCTATTTTTCTACTTGCATTTTTACATGCTTTCAAGCTGCTATGTTGGCAAAAGTTGAGACAAGTAACAGGCACTCACTCCTTTAATTTTAATTTATTTAGATTTATATACTGCCCTCCTCCCGAAGGACTTTACACGGCAATAGGGATTTGAACTGCCAAACTGCCGATGTTCTAATCGACAAGCTCAGCATCTTATCCTCTGAGCCACCGTGCCCCCTTTAAAAATTATACAAGTGGCAAAATCTGTTGAGATCTGGCCGGCAGTTTAAAATGAAACCGGACGTTTCCAAAGGTGGGGGTTACAGAAAGAGCGAGTTAGGAAAAAAAGGGAGCTCTGCTCCCATTGGTTAAAGCACAGTGGAATGAACGTTTGAAGTTTGAAAGCAATGGTTTTTACTAAGCAGTCAGTTGCTGTTACTGCTTGAAACCTGAAGAGAACGGTTATGAGAATAAACAGCTCTGTTTGACAACCTTGGCTCTGACTCACTTATTGTCCACATTCCACATCTGGCGACAAAGGTGGGATTAAGTGAGTAAGAAGAACTCGGACGTCAGAGACCAGCGAAGATCAACAGAAGCACCGCAGCCTGAGCTCATCAACTTTAGCAGCCTCAGAAAAATAAAGAACGTCGTCCCACCAAACATTAGTGCCATATGATGCAGAAAAAGAGCACTGGGACACATTCATGGACAGCTTTGAATTGTTCATCGACGCGTTGAATCTGTTGGACATTCCAGAAAAACAGCGGAAGGGGCTGTTTCTGAGCAACTGCGGCTGGGAGGTTTTCGAGACTGCCCACAACCTCGTTGAGCCTATCTCATTGAAGGAGCTGTCATGGAGTGACCTGACTTCCAAATTACAAGAACATTTTGCACCGGTTCAAGGACGTTTTTGATGACACCTTTGGCAAGTACTGGGGCACCCCACTTTCCATAAATCTTGACCTCAAAGTCCCCCCAATTAGAATTAAGGCCAGGAGAGTTCCTTTTGCCCTCTGTCCAAAATTAGATAAAGAATTGGATAAGCTGATCAAACAGGGAATATTAGTTCCTACTGATCATGCAAAATGGGAGACGCAATTGTCACTCCAATCAAAGGGGATGGTTCAGTGAGCATTTGTGTAGATTACAACTGCACAATGAATAAAGCACTACAACAAAGTGCTTATCCGGTTGCTGTGATCCAGCACTTGTTGCATTCCCTGAGGCCGGGGAACATCTTTGCCAAGCTAGACCTGGCCCAGGCCTATCAGCAGCTGCCAGTGGATGACTCTGCAGCTGAGGTCCGGAGGATAGTCACCCACAGGGGAGCATTCAAGTGCACGTGTCTTCAGTTCGGAATTAGCATTGCTCCAGGAATATTCCAGAGTGTAATGGAAATGCTGTTATATAACATTCCTAGGGTAATCCCATATTTTGATGACGTGTTGATCACAGCTAGGGACAGGAGACAATTGAACTCTTGAGTAAGCGAAATCCTTTTACAATTCAGAAAGGCTGGCCTCAAATTGAAGAGTAGCAAGTGCCAAATTGGGGTACCCGAGGTCAAATTTTTAGATTATAAAATAGACAGGCAAGGAATTCACCCAACAGACAAGAAAATTCAAGCAATTCAAAATGTCCCTAGTCCAAAAAACAAGACCGAATTACAGTCTTTCCTGGGGTTGCTGAATTTTCACAACATGTTCCTTAAGCAAAAAGCAACCACAGCAGAGCCACTACACAAGCTGTTAAGCACAAAGGCTGTGTGAAAATGGGTATTCAGGGAGGAAGTCACATTTTTGAATGTTAAAATCTTGTTAACCAATAACAGCTTATTAATCCGATATACTGTAAATTTCACCCTTAAAGTTAACTTGTGATGCCCCCCACTTTGGAGTGGGCGCAGTATTAACCCATAAACTCCCGTCAGGAAGGGAGGCTCCAATCGTATTCTATTCTAGAACTCTGTCCACCCCAGAAAGGAATTATAGCCAGGTGGACAAAGAAGCACTGACAATAATTGCTGGGGTGAAGAGATTTCACGAATATTTATACAGGAGGCACTTTACGATCATCACGGACCACAAATCTCTGCTGGGGTTAATTACAGGAGACAGACCCACCCGACCTGCCCTATCCATCAAGATTTACCCAGTGAACAGTGTTCCTGGTTGCATATAATTACACTCTAATGCACAGGCCAGGAAAAGACCTGGGCCATGCAGACGCCTTGAGTCATTGCCCAGTAAAGACAACAGAGGGGTCAGAAGAAAATGAATGCCCTGTACTTCTGATTGAGTGCTGCCAAACAGGTTTAGTAACAGCTCAGCAGGTGGCAAGACCATCCCAAGCAGACACAATGATCAAAACAGTACTAAATTGGGTCTGGAAGGGTTGGCCCACTCTCAGAGTAGGGGATGAATTTAACCCTTTTCTAACCAGACATATGGAACTCTCAGCCCAAGATGGTTGTCTCTTATGGGGAGAGACAGTGGTCTTACCAAAGGTCCTCCGATCTAAAATTCTGGCCATCTCGGTATAGAGAGGATGAAATCTTTGCCAAGAAGTTACATTTGGTGGCCCAATATGGATCAAGATATCAATAACTGGGTTGCCCGGTGTAGGCCTTGCCAAGATTCCAGGCCTGCTTTACCCAAGGCTCCCCCCCCCACAAAATGAGAAAGGACTAAGGCACCCTGGCCTAGGCTTCATCTAGATTTTGCAAGCCCCTTTCAATGAAAAACATTTTTATTGGTTGTGGATGCTTTCTCCAAAAGGCTGGAGATCAAACTTGTGACATCCACAACCACTAAGGCCGTAATAGCAGTCCTGGATGGCTGGTTCACCACCCATGGGGTTCCTAACCTGATATATCAGATAACGGCCCCCAATTCACTTTGCCTCATCTAGGGTAAAGGGTGATCAGGCATGCCTTAATTGCTCCCTTCAATCCTGCAGCCAACAAATTGGCAGAATGGATGGTCCATTTTGCCAAGGAAGCGCTTGGTAGACAGGGCCCCGGCCCCTGGCAAGGAAAGATGAACAAATTCCTAACCTGGCACCATATAACACCATTCAGAGCCACAGTCTGCAGCCCAGGCAATTTATCGATGGGCCATAAGTTAAGGACGGTGTTAGGCCACCTTCACCCAGCCTACGGCCCTGACTATAGCAACTCACAGAACCTTAACTATAGATGATAAAGTGCATGCAAGAAACTATGCTAATCTTCCAAAATGGCTTCCAGGAGAGGTTATAGAAGTGACTGGGCCTAGATCTTATGTGGTGCGCCTGGCCAATGGCAGAAAATGGCGGTGCCACATAGATCAGGGGGAGAGCCTTCTCTGTGGCGGCACCCACCCTCTGGAACAACCTCACCCCTGCTATACGATCAATAACTGACCTTCGGACCTCCCGTCGTGCCCTGAAGACCCATTTGTTCCATCAAGCAGGCTTGTGATAGCCACACCTTGTCCTCCTGCGCTTAAATTTACATTTTAATTGACGGGATATAATTTTATCTCTCCCCTTTTAAACTCTAAATTTCCAGGCTTTATTTAATTCCTTTTAATTATGTTTTTAATTGTATGCACTATGTATTTTTAAATTGCCTGTAAGCCACCCTAAGTCCTTCGGTAGAAGGGCGGGATAGAAATAAAATGATTATTATTATTATTATCAGCTAAGGAAAGCTAACCTACAAGGGAACACAACCAGTCTTAACATCTCTATTCTTACCCCGTCAGACAGCGATGAGGACGACTTACCAAGGGAGTGGTTCTCCGGTGGTTCAAATGGCGTTGGCTCCGTCTCAGCATTGGTGGAGGCCACATCTGGAGGATCACAGGAACTACCAAGGGCAGCCCCGGAGGCTCAGACAGGCACGACCTCCCCAGCTGGCTGCCTGAGCAAAAATGAATTGAGTCTGTCGCCGCCCCATCTACCTGAGTGACTTCGCCTGTGATTAGAAGAAGCCATCTAGGGGGATGGGGTCTTGGGATCTGGCCGGCAGTTTAAAATGGAACCGGGCGTTTCCAAAGGTGGGGGTTACAGAAGGAGCGAGTTAGGAAAAAAAGGGAGCTCTGCTCCCATTGATTAAAGCGCAGTGGAATGAACGTTTGAAGTTTGAAAGCAACGGTTTTTGCTAAGCAGTCAGTTGGTATTACTGCTTGAAACTTGAAAAGAACGGTTATGAGAATAAACAGCTCTGTTTGACAGCCTTGGCTCTGACTCACTTATTGTCCACGTTCCACAAAATCCATTTTATTTTTTTTAAAAAGCTACATAAAACCTTACATTTGCAGAAGCAACAGGGGAAAAACTGAATGCTTCCAAGGGTCACCGCACAAGCAACACACAGCTTGCCACACAGCTGGCAAAACCTGGATGTCTTATGGTTTAAATTCATTTTTGGAGCAGAACAGGATTAGCACGTTCAAGAGAGTGCTATTCCTATTTTTTAAACATGGAACTAGCACTTTTTCAGAAAAGTGCTGGATCGATGTTTGAAAAAACTATCACTCTTTTCAGAGTACTAAACCTGTTTCTAGAAGGACCTTGTGTAAAATCTGACAAGTAGTTTGGAAAGCTTTGGCCAGGTGTTAGTTACCAAAGTCTTCACAGAAATCTGATGTGTAATCCTCTCCTTCCAAATGGCCATTCTGGGCAGCTCTTCCCCTCTGTTCTGAATATAGCTTTTGGCTTTGGAGGAAAGCATTCCTAATCATTTCTTAAGCTACACCAGATCCAGAACTGAGGTAAGCAAGCCTCATCAGTCCAACCAACTGCAAAAGTGGACTGCTAAGAATTCCACTTACATTCTTTTCCTATCATAGATTTATTTTTCTTTTTATGACCCTGTAGTCACTTTATTCAGGGTAGAGTTGGGGCAACTAGATCGAGCTGAAGGTTGGAGTTTTTTTCCCTATGCGCCTTGAAAAACATCAGCCGCTACCTAGGATTGAACTCTCAACCTTCCGGGTAGGAGGCGAGTGTCTTTACCTCTAGCCCACCACACCACAAATCTTTTACCTATCCTGTGCCCCAAAATCTGTTCTGGAAAATTTTCATATTTTCAGAATGTATCTAGTGGCTAAATAGATAGAAAGAATTGTGAATATTTTTAGCTGTAGTTTTAATTCCACTTCAGTATATTCCAGTGATGGCAAACCTATGGCACACGTGCCGTAGCGGGTATGCAGAGGCTTCTCTGCTGGTATGTGAGCCAAGTCATCCCAGCATCGTCCCAGAGCTGATCATGCTCAGAAAGGAGTAGTAACAACAGGCGATGATGTCACAGGGGCATGCACATGCTTAGAGAGTAAGTAGTGGCGCCAAGTGATGACATCACAAGCCACAACTCATTATCCATGATTTATTCGGGCACTCAGTGTCTAAAGGTTTAGCCATCACTGATATATAGGATTGGGCATAACACTCAATTTACAAGATAACTAAGTCCTTTAATGATGTCCACATTAGCAAACGGTGAATGATATTGGGAAAATAATGAGTAGCCCCTCCCATTTCACCTTGCAGATTTAACTGATTGAGCCTTTAAGCCAGAGAAGTAATAAAGGTGAGCGGATAAGCCAGATGTGTTCTTTCAACCACTGAGTAGCAATCATACATTCAATTTATCTGGAATCCATGGATAAAGATTTCCATAGCATCAGTAGGCTTAGGAGTCCCCATTTTAGAAATTAGGTCTTGAAGAAGTGAGAAATTGATTTTGAAAGTCCCAACTGGAGTTAAAATTGGCATTCATCTTGTTCTTCAGAAAGGCAATTTCATAACAATTTTATAAATTAACAGTGACTGTGCAGCTGTCCTTGAAAAATGTTCAATTCAGCTAGGGCAGAATGTACCATAACTTCAAGGACTCTTCTTTTCTTATGTTCCTGTTTCATGTGTATGTATGTGTGTATATATGCAGTATATATTCTAAGCATTGCATTTATGGAAATAAGGTTTGCTATAAATAGTACAGAACCAAATGATTTAGATTATACAGGCAAGCAGAATGAAGTAACCTCTAGTTATAATTTTCTGTCCTTTATATGCAAACCAATAATTTCCCTCTGCCACATTTATAATCAAGAAAGGGAGATTGGAGAATGTGGCATATACTGCCACGGGTATATTGAAGGCCAAGACCCCTCTTGAAGTTTACATTCACCCCAATTATCTTACTATGATCTTATTCTTGGACAGGATATAAAAATAGAGTAATGTAGGAGAAAGTCTCTGAAAGTCATATATATATATATTGTGCAAAAAGTTAATATTATAAAGCATTAAAACAGAACTACACATATGCATGGATTTAATCCCTGATCCCTAGACACAAGCTAAGGATGTATAAAATTGCCGCCTTTACACAATTATTCTTCATTCTTTGACCAATAAGCACATTAAACAAATAGATGAACCCAGGTGGCACAGTGGTTAGAATGCAGTGTTGCAGGCTAACTCTGCTCACAGCCAGAAATTCAATCCTGACCGGCTCAAAGTTGATTCAGTCTGTCCTCCTTCCAAGGTTGGTAAATTGGGGGCTCACATTGTTAGGGGCAATATGCTGACATTGTAAACCACTCAGAGTGCTGTAAAGCACTGAGGAGCAGTATATAAATCTAAGTGCTATTGCTATTGCTAGTAATTCCTTATTTGGTTAATTCTCATATCATAGGAATCAGTTTTTACCAGATTTCCTTGATATAAAACAGAATACAATACTCTACATTCTTAAATATGAAGAATTTCTACATAGTATTCCAATTTTTTGAGTTATATATGAAGTTGGGGAACTCAACATCCCATTAATGTCCACTGTTTATACCTATATGCAATCTGTATAAAGAGTAATTATCCATTCACATCATACAAAATCTAAAAAAAAATATTTTATCGAGTTCAATTCTTTTGTCTACATCAAGTCATTCAGAAACAAAAATAACCATACTAATCCATGAGGCGAAATAATCAAAATCCATAGTTGGGCCTTTTTAGACCTGTATTTAGATGAGGATATGAAGAAATTTTTAATTCCATTTGAATATTTCATTGGTGGGGAAAAACAACCACCAGAACAAAGGGACATCAATCTAAATAACAGTTTACAGTAAGGAGATGGTTTACAGTTAGGTGTACAGTCGGTTATATTCACTTGGCCAGACTAAACCCATTTCCAGGCATCCTATTAAGAATATTTAAATTAACCGCAATTGACATTCAGTTGAACATAGCTG
>JANHFO010002034.1:47753-65585 GCA_032468095.1 Pareas carinatus
GGGACCCCTGGTCTAGGCACTGTTGCTCTTTCTGGATATCTAGAGCCGTGGGTGGTGCAGTGGTTAGAATGCAGTATTGCAGGCAAACTCTGCCCACAGCCTGGAGTTCGATCCTGATCGGAACAGAAGGTTGACTCACCCTTCTATCCTTCCGAGGTTAATTAAATGAGCAGTCAAGATTGTTGGGGGCCAAAGGCTGATTCTGTAAACCACCCAGAGAGTGATAAAGGGGCGGTATACAGGTACTCCTCCACTTACGACGTCAGTTGAACCCAATATTTCTGTTGCTAAGCGAGACATTTGTGAAGTGAATTTTGCCTCGTTTTGCAACCCTTCTTGTCTCGGTTGTTAAGTGAATCCCTGCACTTGTTAAGTTGGCAACGTGGTTGTGAAGTGAATCTAGCTTCCCCCATGGACTTTGCTTGTCAGAAGGACGCAAAAGGGGATCGTATGACCTCCGGGATCGTCATAACTATGAGTCAGCTATCAAGCATCTGAATTTGGACCACGGGGAAAGCTGCAGCAGTCATGAGTGTGAAAAACGGCCATGTCACTTTTTTCAGTGCCCTTGTAACTTTGAGCGGCCACTAAATGAACCGTTGTACGTTGAGGACTACCTGTATAACTAACTGCTATTGCTGTTGCTATATCGTGCACCGCTTCCCTAAACCAGCTTCATAGAGCTAGTCTGTGGTTAAGGAATCTGGGAGCTGCACAGCTGGAAGGTGCCACGGCTGAGGAAAACCTTCTAATCCCTTCCACGTGGTTTGTCAAGTGGTATTTTCTCCCCTCCTTAACCATCTCGTTTGAGATTGGTGAAATCTTGCTGTGACTTTGGCCTTAAACTGAGCAGAGGAAAAAGAAAGGATCCAGAAATAAATTTGCGTCTCCCCTCCTCTTTTTGTGTGTGTGTGTGGTTGCTGTAGGATTGTCTCTGGAATGCGAAGAATGCTTCGGAATGGGACATTGTACGGGGAATATGTTGACGTGCGGCCTTGGGAAAGACAGATGCAGTGTGACTGATATGTTCCTCCCAATGGGTGAGTACAAGAAGGTGCATCTCCTACAGGCCCCAAGGAGGTTTGTTTTGTTTATTTATTATTCTGCCTTTATTACTTTATAAATAACTCAGGGCAGCGAAAACACCCGTGACTCCTCCTGACTCCTATTTCCTCACAGAAAGCAGCCTGCCAGGTGGGCTGGCCTAGGAAGGAGTCATTGGCCCAAAGTCACTCAGCCAAAGGCGGGACTAGAACTCATCCCCTCCTGGTGATTGGCCCAAAGTCACTCAGCCAAAGGCGGGAGTAGAACTCATCCTCTCTTGGTGATTGGCCCAAAGTCACTCAGCCAGCTTTCATGCCAGAGGTGGGACTAGAACTCATCCCCTCCTGGTGATTGGCCCAAAGTCACTCAGCCAGTTTTCATGCCAGAGGCGGGACTAGAACCCATCCCCTCCTGGCGATTGGCCCAAAGTCACTCAGCTGACTTTCATGGCTAAAGTGGGATTAGAACTCGCGGTCTCTCAGTTAAGGTGTGGCACTTTAACCCCTAAACCATCTTTACTGTAAGTCAAGAATGAGGCTTCCAAGAAATAAGCAAATTTTTTCTTTATCCTGACTGTAATGCACATTATATCAATTTAAAAATACTTCATTTTTAATTTTTTATGTTTAAGATCCCCTTTTCCAAGACCTTCTTCTGCTTAGTCACTTTGGATTGAATTCTGAAGGGAGAAATCTTTGGTGGAAGGACCGAGGAATCCCCACCAGATTCATCCATCAGCTTGGTTGGCTTTTGAAAACGGGAAAGAGCGCCAGCCAAGTTGCTTCTGACCTCAAACATGCTTCCCACTGACTCTGCAACACCCATCATGTTTTGTTCTGATGGTAACTCATTCCCTCTGTCTTCACCTCCCACAGGAATATCCCTGAGCATAAAAACCTGTGTCTCGTCTGACGTCTGTGACAAAGGTGTTCAAGTAATCAACCTGGGCCACCTAGGAAGAGCTGTTGCCCGCCTGAGGTGCTGTGAAGGAGATGAATGTAGAGACAATGTTAGTCTAGGTATGGCAGTGCTAGGTCCTTCTCACTCAGGCCTCCCTGTTCTTCTTGGTCTCGGGACTCCAACTCGCATCATGACTGGATGGGAAGGGCGGTGAAAATCTTGAGTGGGAGGCAGACACCTTGCATCCCAGAATAGCAGGACAGAAGAGCAGAATAACAGAATTGGAAGGAACTTTGGAGGTCTTCTAATCCAACCACCTGTTCAGGCAGGAAACCCTGTACCATTTCAGACAAAATTTTTGTCCACTCTCGTCTTAAAAACCTCCAGGGATGGAGCACCCACAATATCTAAGGCAAACTGTTCCATTGATTAATTGTTCTCCCTGTCAGGAAATCTCTCCTTAGTTCTTGGTTGGATCTCTCCTTGATGAGTTTCCATCCGTTGCTTCTTGTCCTGCCTTCTGGTCCTTTGGAGAATAGGTTGAACCCCTCTTCTTTGTGGCAAGCCCCTCAGATACTGGAAGACTGCTATCCTGTCACCCCTACTTCCCTTACTTACTTAAACTCCCCTCCACTGAAAACCTGTACACTGGACGAGCCCAAAAGAGAGCAGGGAAAATAATTATGGACCCCTCACAGCCTGGACATAATCTGTTTCAACTTCTTCCCTCTGGACGCCGCTACAGGGCGTTGCAAGCCAAAACAACCAGACACAAGGACAGTTTCTCCCCTCATGTCATTAACCTACTAAACAGCTGACTTACAGGACAGTGTCCGTGCGGGAAGTGTCTTTGTGATAGGATGAAATGGTTTTTGTGATGTGATGACCGCGCTTTGTACATGATGACATGATGACTGTATACATACTTTATGACTATGAATATATCTTATGCTTATATACACAACTGATTATGCCTATATATGCAATGACTATGCCTATATATATACAAACGATTGTGATTATGCTTTTATATTCAGATGTCTGTGAAATGTATCTTTCGATTGTATCTTTGTTGTAATCACAGTTGCATGTAGGTATTGAGCATGTTCACTGAAGACAAATTCCTTGTGTGTCCTGACACCCATGGCAAAATAAATTCTGATTTTGATTCTGATTCTGACCTCTGATTAAGAGGTTTGACAGGTGGCTATGGGGTTCAATGCAACATGAGCCCTGGTGGTTAGAATGCAGTATTGCAGCCAAACTCTGCCCATAGCCAGGAGCTCAATCCTGACTGGCTCAAGGTTGACTCCGACTTCCATCCTTTCTAGGTCAGTAAAATGAGGAATCCTGGGAGTTGAAGTCCCCAAGTTGCAAAGTTGCCAAGGTTGGAGACTCTTGCCCCAAGGTCCTTTTTATTGGGAATAAATTTGTTTCTCATTCCACACCTGTTTGTTCCATCTTTTCTCTAGAATTGTCAGAGAAGGCCGCAGCAAATGGGAAGCAGTGCCCAGCATGCTTTGCATTGCAAAAAACTTGCCATGAAGAAGTTGTTGATTGCAACGGAGACGAGCTATACTGTGCTGAAGGACTACTGGATGCAAAAATGGGTAATTAGCTTCTTATATCAACCTTCCCCCAATGACATTGACCTGATTTTGGATAGCAGCTTCCATCGATCAAAAAGGAGAGAACTGTACCTCAAGATTTCCAAGGAAGTCTCCATGAAGAAGTCTGAGTTAGAGGCCTATGAGTTGAGTTCACACATTGTGCAAAGCCATGGTTTGTTGACTGGTTGTGGGTTGGTATTTTTGGGGTTTGGACAGCACAAAAGTGGCATGCTGTAAGCTATATTCCCTCAAATTGTAGGAGTAATAAGAAAATCCCTTCCTGCCACCCTGGATTATGACAACAATATCCCCACATCCTCCTCCAATCTTCTGGAGAACATCCAGCATAATTCTATCTAGGTTTCTTTCTTAGTTACTTGAATTCAATTTCTTCATTATTTCTATTTCACTGCGATACGATATCTTCCTTGCAGGCAAAACACCAAACCTTGCAGAGAAAAATACCTTCCTAGTATTTTGCGTTACAGCTGCCATACTCGGAGTCCTGAGTCCTTCGAGAGAAGGGCGGTATATAAATCTAAATAAATAAATAAATAAATAAATAAATACTCCTCCAATCTGAAAAGCTAAAGTGAAGGGGGATTATGGGCATTGCAGTCCGAACTACCAGAAGGGTCTCAGGTTGGCTAGCTCTGCCATGAAAACTATTGGGGAATAGAAAGAGGAATGGGCTTCAGTTCAAGCTGTTCCACTGATTAGTGGCTCTCACTATAAGGAGAAATTTCCTGACAGCGAGAAAAATTAATCAGTGGAACAACTGGCCTTCAGAAGTTGTGGGTGCTCCATCACTGGAGCTTTTCAAGAAGAAATTGAACATCCATTTATCCAGAATGACATAGATCTCCAGCTTGAGCAGGAGGTTGGACTAGAAGACATCTGAAGTTCCTACCAGCTCTCTTATACTGCAATAGTGTAATTGACCCAATCTTGACAATCATTCCCTCTCATTTTCTCCGCAGACATGCTCACTCTGGAGATAAGCTTGAAGGGATGTGCAAACGAAGCTCTCTGTAATAGCTTGGCTGGATACAAAGCCATGGCTCCTGAGAACAGTGAAGATCATGCTATCCGATGCACACCAGCCTCTTCAATCTACCAGCAGGAGTTCTCAACCACCGGCCAATGGAATAACTTGACTCTATTTCATCAATCCTCTGCGCCAGCTAATTCCATTCCCAGATGCTTTGGACTCTTAACCACAGTTCTTTCTGGCATCCTCCTTAGGAAACTTCTGGCTTGATTTTTTGCCCGGTGTAAAGATTTCATTGTAGGAGAAAACGATATTGTATTCAAAAATCTGGAGTGTGGCAGCACTTTTTCAGCTAAGAAAGTTTATTAAAAGCAATGAGTTTTGGAGAGCTGTAGCTTACATCTGATATATGCTTCATTAGATGTTTTAAATCATCAGATCACCTAAATATCCCATTGTTATGTACTGAATGTATATACCATATTACATTGATTATAAGACGCCACCAATTATAAGACGCATCCTTATTTTTCTGTTAAAAATAAAACATGTGAGAAAGCTGCCCCCTGCTGGTGCCCTGAATATAAGACGCACTATGAATACAAAATACAAAAAAACATGCATCTTATAATCGATGTAATACAGATGTTGTATTAACCGTTAACTGGGTTAAAGTGAAACTAACCTTTAGATGACCCTAAACTGTTTTGGAGGGAAATTTAATCATTTATATTTGGACGGACTTTCTCTAGTTCTATGATTGGTGGGTAAGGCCCTGTAGGCCTAGAGTATAAATTACAGGCATTTGCCTGCAGTACCTCAGTTTCCATTTTGAGTCAATAAATGCTGTTGCAGCTATGCTGGTTCTTGCCTACTGAAGCCCACCATACAATGCCGTCATCCAGCTTGCTTCCAGCTTCTTCTGGGCCTTCTACAATCATAAATATTTCTGGAGAAAATCAGGAAAGGTTCATTGCTCAGGTTCACAGCACTTGAGTTGACATCCAGTAGGATCTTTTAACAAGAGCTGGACAGGCCAAGGGGTAGTCTGTGCCTTAAAGTTGTCACTAAGTGGTTATGGTGAGAATTAGTGTTCAGTTGTGCTTCTCAGGAGATTCACTATTGGATGTACACGATTAGATCTTATGTTTCCTTCTGTGCTAGCTAAGACAAACTTTCTTCTTTAGTGGTTCTAGATACAAACTCTCTCAAAAGTTGGGATTAGTAGCATTTATTAGTAAGAGAGTTGACAGTTACCACAAAAGAATTCCAGAAAGTCTTTGACTTTCATATAAGGCCTCCTTGTACAATTTATGCCAGTGCCAAAATCTTTCCCCATTTTTGGGATCTTCCAATGGAAAGGAAGAGAAACAGGGATGAAAGTTTCATTTTTCTGGAAAATTGTGTTTGGATCTGCTTGTAGCTTTGAGAACTTATTGGTCTTTCTTGAGAAGTAATCTCACGGCTATCAGATGAGGGGAAAGTATGAGAAGTCCAGCTTACCTATGGCTGGAGAACCCGATTCCGATTCTGCTAGCACTAGTTAAAAGTTAAGTCTTAGCTGGAATTGGCAAGATCACGACAAACAGACTATGGATCTATTTCCGTTGACTCCAATCTTCGTTTGTTCTGTCACATTGCTATCCGTCTGCTTGCAATCTGTTTAAAAAGCCAATGGCACAAAAACGGCTTACCTTTGGACCTTCCGCCGCGCCCTGAAGACTCACCTGTTCCAAGAGGTCGGTATGAATAGCCACGCCCTAGTCCTCCCGTGCTTTTAGAGTGGTTTTAAATGTATTTTATTTTATTTTATCATAGATGGACATCATTTTATTGTTCCCCTTATATTTAATCAGGTCGTTTTTAATAGGTTTTTATTGTTTGTGTCTGTATTGTGTTTTTACATTGCCTGTAAGCCGCCCTGAGTCCTTCAGGAGAAGGGCGGGGTATAAATAATTTTTTTTTAAAATTATTATTAAAATCCCCAATTAAAGAGACATTATCATAGTCCAATTCTACTAATTTATTATGTAACTCTTTATAAAAAATATTTTGTTCTATATTTGGAGCATAAATGACAGTTAAAATTGTCTTCTTTTGTTGTATAAAAAGTTCAATCATTATGATTCTCCCATTTTGGTCCTTTATATATAGGTTTTGCTTTTATGTTGTCTTTTATGTATGCTGCTATACCTTTTTTCTTTTTGTCTATCAAATTGTAACAATTAGTCCAAGTTTAGAATGTTCCAATAGTTTATGATGTTGTTTCATTATATGTGTTTCCTGTAAACAAATTATGCCCACCTTTAATTTTGACAGTTTTTTAAATGTTATATTTCTTTTCTTTGACAAATTTAGTCCAAATTTATATTTATTGTAATAATTCCAGTTTCTTCTGCCATGATGTTGACTTACTTTTTACTTTGTCTTAAAATTCTTTCTATCTTAGGCTCTTCAGGCTGTAGCCAGGAAGTTGAAGTTTCTCCTTTCTCAATTGGCGGTCTCACATCTTGAGCTCCAGCTCCTTTTTGTTCCTCTGTCAAGTGTATCTGGTCCATACTTTCTTCTTCACTCTTATCATCTTCTGATTGAGCTGAAAAGTCTTTTTCAAAGAAAGATGCATAACGTTGTAAAAAATTTTGTGCTTTCATAACGGAATTTATGTAGTGTCTCATCTGGTTCCAATAGAATAAGACTCCTTCTGGCATAATCCATCTGAATCTTTATTTTATTTATTTATTTTATTTATTTAAATATATACCCCGCCCTTCTCCCGCAGGACTCAGGGCGACTAACAGGCCTAATAAAAAACATACAATCATAGCACAAAAACACAATAAAAACAACTTTAAAAGTATTACATTACATGGGGCTTATTTAAAAAGATGGGCAGGATAATAAAATACTTTCCATCGAATTAAAATAACTAAAACGTTAAAACCCATATAAAAAAACCAAATAAAACCGGAGGACTAGGGCTGGGCTAAACCAGCCTGCTGGAATAGGTGGGTCTTCAGGGCGCGATGGAAGGTCCGAAGGTCAGAGATGGTGCGTATTGCAGGGGGAAAATCGTTCCAGAGGGTGGGTGCTGCCACAGAGAAGGCTCTCCCCATGGGGGTCACCAGCCAACATTGTTTGACCGGCGGCACCCTGAGGAGGCCCACTCTGTGGGAGTGTGTTGGTCGGCGGGAGATATTGGTTGGTAGAATGCGGTCCTGTAAGTAACTGGGCCCTATGCCATGTGATTACAGGATGCTGCAATCGGCAATACATATGAGCTGGGTTGCCAAGTTGCCCAAATTACAATTACCTAAATGCAAAGGTTTGAACCATTGTTAAATGGGTGGTTGTTAAGTCGGGGACTACCTGTAATCAACAGATCTCCTTTTCATATTGTCTTAGCACAGCTTTGTTATGCAATAAAACCTGGTTTTAATATAAGTAAAGCCTATATTTCAGAAATTAATCTTAGACTCTCCAGACTTCTTCACAGTCTTCTAACTCTATCACTGCAAGATACAAAAGGTGTGTTGGTGCAACACACTAAGTATGGCTTATTATGAATAATAGATAAAAGATTTAAACTCAAATGCTCAAATGTAAAACCACAGCAACACACACATTTTCCTCTTTCTAAATCACTATGATAGGTACCTGATTTGCTCTGTTTTTCACTTGCTCACAAATATATACAGATGCATAATGAGTTAAGTGGGACAAGAGCCAACACCTGCAGTGGGAATAGCAATATTCCCCAAGCTTCTTTTTTAAAAGTAATAATAATAATAATCCCAACCCCCTGAAAAAGTTCAGCTCAGCAAATAGCTATAAATGGTGCAGAAAAGACTCAGTTCTGTAGGTGGTCTTAGCAGGTCAGTTTTATGTCCAGAAGTGAGAACAAACTCTTCTGTAAATAGGGACAGTGTTAAGATAAAGAACCATAGGAGAAACCGAGGATTTAGATTCAGTTTAGAATATCCAGGTTAAGCAAAAATGGAATTATTTCCTGGTTTGGTTGACAAACTTTAGCACAAACCTAAGTGCAGTTTTCTCTCAGCTGACATCTTCCAGGTGTGTGAATTTCAAAGGCCCAGAATTATGAGCAAACAGGATCATTACTGAAAGCTCTGAAGGGCACCCAGGATGGGAAGCACAAATATGTTTTAAAAATAAGTACATCTCTTCTGCCTAAATCTAGTCAGGAAAACACAAAATCAATGGCTAAGGCTCAAGGCAAGTTCTTCTTGAGGATACATCCCCTACCCATCAGCAAAGAAGATGCCCTTTTGCTAGGTATATATTACACTGTAAATGACAGTAACTACTTTATGGAAGATAAGATCAACTTTATATTGAATTAAGGGGGTGATTAGACTTGTTTAGGCAGAAATGGAATAGAGAAAAGCATCACGATATACAGTATATTTCCAATTAGCATATAATCACATGAAGTGCCTTGCCTCTGGATGTAATACTAAACTAGGATTTCATTGCTATGTGAACAAAGAGACATGAGATCATAAATTCCTTCCTCCAATAAAACAGTGAGGTGGAAGTTATCAGCTTCCTGTTCTTTGGGTTGCACATTTCCTTTTGACAAGAAAAGGCTGAAAGTCCTAGCTTTCTTCGTGATTCTTTTGGATACATTCCACTGAAATTTTTCAAAGCCATTATTTTTAACTGACAGAAGGGAAAAACTATTAAACAGAAGAGGGGAGAATCATTAAAAATACAGATCTGATAAGATTAAGTGCAATGAAATGAAATTAAAATGTATTTACAGTCCTAGCCCCAGCCATTATTTTTGGGAAAGTCACACAAATTTGTTCTAGGTTGGCAAGAGATCAGTGGAAACACTTAATAACAGTGTCAGTAAAATATGAGCACAGGTATAGATTAACATAATATACATTTCTAGAAATATATTCTCACAAGTAAAATGGTTCAACTTCAGTGTTTTTTCATGTGTTAGAAAAAAAACATGCAAAGCAATTATTTGTATACATTCTACCTGGAGAGCAACTTCCCGGAAAAAACTGGGAAATTAACAACTTACTGTTTTACACATGACTTTGTGTGCATCAAGACAATGTTGACTCTTGGCAACTGCCTGATCTAGTGAACTAGTTCCTACAATTTTCTTGGGAATATTTTTGAGGTGACTTGCCTTTGTCTGCTTCCTAGGGCAGAGAGAGAACGACAGCTCTAGGGTCACCTAGTTGGCTTCATGTCCAAGTTGGGACTAGAACCTCCAGTCTCCCGGTTTTTAGCCCAATACCTAAACCACTACACCAAAGTGGCTCTCTTGACAGTATGAGTTACGACCAGAATTGAGTCAAAATTCCCACTCCTAAACAAGAGATTTGTGAAGTGAATTTGGCCCCATTTAACAAGAAAATTGCTGCACTTATTAAGTGAATCTGGCTTCCCCATTGTCTTTGCTTAACAGAAGGTCACAAAATGGGATCACCTAACCTCAAGACACTGCAAATACATGCCAGTTGTTAAGCATCCAAATTTTGATCACATGACCATGGGGATGCTACAACGGTTGTAAGTGTAAAAAAAAAAGTTGTAAGTCATTTTTTTCAGTGTTGCTGTAACTTCAAATGGGGAGTATATGAATGGTTTTAAGTGAAAGATTACTTATACTTTACTTGTTATTATTTATCCCACCTTTTTTATACATAAGTCAAACGGCAAATATACCCAATATTCCTGCCTATAGGAATATTGAGTATATGTCTTCTATTTCCCTACAACAATAGCCCTATGAGGTGGCTGGGCTGAGAGGGAGTGCCGAGTCCAAGGTTGCCCAGTTGGCTTTCATGCCTAAAGGAAACCTGGAACTCACAGCCTCCTGGTTTATAAGCCGTCATCTAATACTATGTGAAACTGTTTCTAATAATAATTGTAGTACTTAGGGACAGCAGAGAAGAATGAAAAGAAAATCACAAAATTTAAAGACCTGCAAATAGAAGACTATGGCAAAAGAAAGCAAAATGGTACCAACCGTAACAGACGCCTTAAATGCAATCCCAAAACAAGTGGGCTCCAGATGAACACAACTGGCATCGACAAAATCATCACCAGTCAGTTGCAGAACATATGATATTCTGCAGTGATATCTTTGATACCCTCAAGTAACAACAACTTGCTTATCTCGGATCCTTGGGCAGGACTTGATAGATGGTTAAAAGTCCAAATCTAGCCTAAACATATGGCTGACTGCATGACTAACCATAAAAATGAAAAAGATGGCATGTTAATCCAAACAGATGAATTGTAAAACCAATCTGGGTGGTGTGTTCAAAATGTATGATACCAGGATTCAGTAAATTAATAAACTCAACCATCCCATGACTAAAATTGTCATACTGTGCTTCAAGGAAACTAGTGTACCCAAAGCTGGATTTTTCTTCCAAAAGGTGACTAATCCTGCATCACAGCGCCTTTTGATTGTAATCCACATAGACTCTCAATGGTTCACAACAATGAAGCTACAGAAAACAAAAGCAAAATTAACAGTAGTGTGCAGCTACTCAGAGATCACCTATGTATTGCTCTGCTAATGCCTTCCAGAAAAGTTGTTTCCATGAATTTCTGGAAGACCATAAGGGGAAGGGCTAACCAGGCCTCAAGGAGAAGGCTGTCCATAGCATAAGCACTGCAGCAGAGAAAGCTAATTTGCATACCCTGCACTCCTCCCAGGATGGAGAACCACAAGCACGTGTTAACAGGGGGTGCACACCAGGTAGGTTTTAAACTTTTTAAAAGAAATTGTTAATCCTTTTTTTCAAACAAGCACACATTGAGAATTGAGCAATACAATAAAGTAAATAACGTAACACCCCACAAAAAATCTATATTTCCAACATCACCTGATTTTATTTTATTTTTCACATTTTTGAACCACCCATTTCCCTTGGAGAGGAATTTTTAAAAGGAGAAAGTTAAGTTTTCAATTGTTGCACCAAGTCCATCCAAGAACTTCTTCCAAAGGAAGAGATAGCATGACATTTTCTGATCCAATAGAATTATATAATTGTCTCAAAAATTGCTAGATAACGCGCTTCCAAAATCCCACCCTTGGAGGCGTTTTTCCATCTCATAACAAGTCTCTTTGCAATCCCACTCAGATTTTCTCATGTCACCACCAACTGTTAGAGAACCTCCATACTAAGCATCAACTGCTATGCTATATAAAATATACAGTAATATAACTGTTTTTTATACCCTTTAAGGAATGGAAAAGCCAAAAAACCCACACCCCTTATCAAGACTTACTGTTTGGCTTTCAGGAAAATCCATCTTCAGTAGTTTATGAGCACATTCCTCAAAATCTAAACTAGAGAAAGACAGAGAAAGGGAAAATATACATTTATCTGTACATAACTAACTTTCATCCCTAACATGATAAAAGCTTCTCACAAAACCTCTAAGTGGCTTTGGTGTAACACCAAAGCCATGCTGATTTCAACTACTTTTCAGGCAAAGGCATCTTAAGACATTGGCATTCCAATGTTTAAAATGTAAGAATTCCTTTTAACTGTACAATAACCTCCAGAACTTCCCATATGCAGGATCTCTCTTACTGAAATCACTTAATCATTATCAAGTCATTATCACTTGATTTATCAGAACTTCACTGGTCTCTGAGCCTTAAATCTGTTGAAATACGTTTATAGGACAACTAGTTTGTTATAGTGATAAGGTACCAGAGTAGAAACCAGGAGACACTGAGTTCTAGTCTTGCCTGAAGAATGAAACCAGTTGAGTGAATTTGAGCCAATCACTCTCAGTCCTACAAAGTCCATTTTCAAAAATCTTGCCAAGGAAACTGCTGGGACTTCTCCACGTAGCTGCCAGGAGTCATCACTAACTCAAAGGTATACATACAAACACACAAATATACAGGTACACTTGCAAGAAGTTCATTAAAGAAAGAAAACAATGCATACATCAATACTTTGGCAAGAGTTAACTTAAATCTATTATTGTATTTTCCTCCTCGCATTTCATAGCTATGTACATATTTCATAGCTATGTACATATTTCTGTTGAAAAATAATTCTATTTTAGCAATTAAATGCTTTTTCCCTGATCTCCAGCCAAAACCAATAGATTTTCAGACAGACTAAAAACAAGATGATTCTCATTTATGAGTTATTATTACTGTAACATCATATTAAAAAGAAATGTACCAAATCTAGTGAGTAAACAAATTAAAACACTGACCTTTTCCACATTGTAATTTCATAGAGTGACTGATGTAATGAAGGCAAGAAAAACACTTGCAAATATTTTGAATTCTATGCCAATTTTTTTTATTCTACAAGTGTAGATTTGTTCCATTTTAAATGTATAAATCTTGCAATTTTAACAGATTCAAACTAAGAATTCTTCCACAATTTCTGGTTTTACAGGCATATATGACTTTAAATCTTCAATGACAGAAATTTGAAGAATTGTAGTACAACAAATTTGATAGGAATAAGTTTGGTAAGAGATAATTTTGAAGTGTATTCCTAAATATAAAGAAAAATGTACAAATACTATAGATTAAAGTTAACATTTTGTATACTGTCTTCTAGGATGCTAGTTTGCAAAAACGCCTGCAATTTATGTTATAACAGTGTCAAATTTCAACTGAGAGTTATATTTCATTTTACCTTGATTGAATTGCAAGGTAAATAGTTCGCCGGAAGGAAACCAAGTTAATTTCCGTTTTGTCATGGATGGTAACCTTTTGTCCTTGTTTAAAAAAAGGAAATAAGCAAAAGATTAGGACAAACCATTCAGAAAACAATTGCATAGCATTGTCAACACATTATTTCAGATATGATTGTTCAAAGTAAATGACTTATTCATGAAAAACAACTGAACTTGGAAGCTAAGGAGAAGTAGGCCTTGATCATATTTGATAGGAAACTATTAGGGATTCCTAGTTTAAAAAAAAGGTAGATGTGGAGGTTGAAAAACATTCTGAAAGGAGGCAGCCTCAGACGAAAGGAATTATCTTTGCATTAAACTATCATGTGAGAAAAACAGCTTGTTTCATAGTCATCCCAATTCAGTGTACAGCTTTTGAGCATTTACATTTCATATAGAAACCATGACTTTCCAGTCTGGCTTGATGCTAAAATGATCAAGGGAATTTCAGTCAAATTTCAAAGAAGGAGAATTCTCCTATGGCTCCAAGAATACTATCCATAACAACATATAACAATTACAATAGAACAGGAGGCAAGATTTCATTGTGGTCTGATGCATAACTAAACAAACTGTTCTAATGCAAATAAATATCCAGAGTGTTTAAATAAGCACTGTTCATGATGACAGTCTGCAGTAATTATCTTTTTTTTTGCCCTGACAAACAATGTTTTTCTACAACACTGTTTAAAAAACAGTATCATTAAGATTCAGCATCCACCTCAATGTGTTCTAGTATTTCTGTATAGTCATTTTCTACTGTATAAATATTTTTATATATATTAACTGCAGACTTTCAAAATATGCTAAGCTGCTTTATTTGTGAACCATAAGCGTTGATATATGCAAAACAACATCTACAACCATACTTTTGTAAACAGTAAGTTTAAGTAATGAGCAAATTTCAGTCAAGATAAAAAGTTTTAAAACTTGCTTTTAAGAGAAATAGTTTTAAACAAACCGTAACCCTTGTAGTAAAATTTTGTGGATCTTGTGTGGGTTTTAAAGGCTTGCTAAATGCACATTATTCTAAATATTAATATTTGGCTCAGTCACTCCATTAAAAACCCAACCAAAAATATGCTGATGATACTCAATTGTACATTTCCATCCCAGGCCACCCCAACGATGCTGTGGAAGTGATGACCCGGTATCTGGAAGCTGTGCGGATCTGGATGGGGAAGAACAAACTCAGGCTCAATCCCTCCAAGACTGAGTGGCTGTGGTTACCGGCGTCCCGATATGGCCAGCTTGAACCATCACTGGCCGCCACTGGCCATTGGGGGCGAAACACTGGCCCCCCAGGGATAGGGCGTGCAACTTGGGGGTCCTCCTGGAAGTCACATGATGGAACATCATGTGACTGCCGTCGCCAGGGGGGCCTTCTATCAGGTTTGCCTGATTCGACAGATGCGCCCCTTTTTTGATCGGGACGGCCTACGAACAGTCACTCATGCCCTCGTCACTTCCTGTCTGGACTATTGCAAGGCTCTCTACATGGGGCTCCCCTTGAAATGCACCCGGAGACTCCAGCTAGTTCAGAATGCAGCGGCGTGGGGGATTTTTGGGGTGAGTGGGCATGCCCACATAACTCCTCTCCTGTGCGACCTGCATTGGCTGCTGGTGGTCTTCCAGGTGCATTTCAAGGTGTTGGTAACCACCTTTAAAGCGCTCCATGGCATAGGACCCAGTTATTTGCGGGACCGCATTCGACCCATCGATACCTCCGGGCGACCCGTCCCCTCCCACAGAGTGGGCCTCCTCAGGGTACCGTCAGTCAAACAATGTTGGCTGGCGACCCCCAGGGGGAGAGCGTTCTCTGTGGCGGCACCCACCCTCTGGAACGACCTCCCCCCTGCTATATGAGTGATTGCTGACCTTCGGACCTTCCGCCGTGCCCTGAAGACCCATCTGTTCCATCAAGCGGGCTTGGGATAGCCACGCCTTGTCCTCCTGCGTTTAATTTTAAATTCGTTTGGGAAACTATTTTGTTGCTCCCCTTTTAATTTAATTTAATCAGGCCTGTTTAATTATTTTAATACGTTCTTAATGTTTACGTATTTGTTTGTGTTTTAAGCTGCTTGTAAGCTGCCCTGAGTCCTTCGGGAGAAGTGCGGAATATAAATAAAATTAAATAAATAAAATTAAATAAATAAAATTGCTTTTACAATTGTAACAAAAAAGAACAGGAACAGTATTTGTAGAACAGGAAATTTAAAACAAAAGCACATATTTTTTGGCAATGACAGAAGCAAGTGAGAAGAATAAGCCTAATGTTTACATTTGAAAGAAATCAAAAGCTGAATGCAAAAATTAAATACAATGCGTGTATGCTAGTTCAAACTGACCAAGACAACACGGAACTTCTGTTCCTTAAACTTCAGTGCTACTTTTCCAGCAGAAAACACGCAGTCAAGATTTTCAAAAGTAGATTGATTAAGTAGGCACAGGGGCTAATTTTTTTAACAATGTTTTTGACTCCAGGTGAAAAAACTTCACAAAAGCTTTAACTATACAAAGTTATGGAACTGCTCTGATTTTAGGGTAGTGAGTACAACTAAATCACCTTTTACTATTTTAAAAGTGTATCTACATAGATGCACCTTTGCTAAGTCAGTAATTTTCTGAGCACAGCACAGAAGGCCTAAGAGGTTCATATACATTCCCCTCCAATGATAACACATTAAAAACACCTGGTTTGCTTCCATGTTCAATTCAAAGTGCTGGTTATGATCTTTAAAGCCCTACATGGCATGGGATCAGGGTACCTGCAGAACTCTTTTTGCCCATTATCTCAGCTTGTCCCACCTAGTCGGGCAGGGAGAATAAGCTGTGAACTCATCAGTTAAAAAATTTCGACCAGAGGGGTCCAGGAAGAGTGTGTTCTCTGCCAATGCCCCTGGAAAAATTCTTCCCCCGGAAGCAAGGATGGCCCCCACTCTCTCCTGGCCCTTCAGAAATGTCCAGTGATCTGGGCTCTGCCAACTTGCTTGCGACAGACAAAGGTGCTATGGCGACGGGGCTGGTTAGGGCTTAGAAGGCTCTCCCCTGCTTTGCAATTCTGAGTTTTAAAGATTTTATTCTTTGACTCATCTGGTTTAATGCTATAAAGTTTATATAATTTTTAAGTCATTTTATGCACTGCCTAGAGTTGTTCTGTGAGGGAGATGGGCGTTTTCCAAATGTGATAATTAAATAGAAAATTTTAATATAAATATTTAATATTTTCATATAAATCAAACTTAGATTTCTTGTCCTGCCATAAAGTATTACCCACAGCGATGAGTAATTTACCTCACTTAGCTTAAATAGAACTCTTACCTTCTTCATCTTCTTCTTCCTCTTCTTTTTCTTCCTCATCCTCCTCTTCACTACTGCCAGCATCCTGATCAGCTTCTGAATCACTGTCACCTTCATCAAGGATGTCTATATTACAAAAAATTAATTCAAATTAATATATTTGACTGGGTCAGCCGAATTTAGGACAGAAAAGTCCCTTGGAAATAAACATGCACAAGTGAGAACTTGACCCACATACCTTTTTTCAGAGCTTTGTACTTTTCTTCGTTGTCCATAAATTCAGGGTCCATTTTGAAGACATCTTCCCAAAAGGAGAAAAAAAAACACTGAAATTATGCTCTTACACAATTCTAAAACATAACAAGCGTCCATTTGATTTCAAAATCATACTTACTGAGAATGTCATCTGGATTATATTCATCTTCCAAAGGTAACATGTGGGTAAACTGATCCTCCTCCTCCACAAGGTCAAGTCCATCTGGAATAACTGGATGATCTTTGAATCCATCTTTGCGCACAGCAAACATGACTTCAATCATGTATTGGACACGCTTGTCAGTTTCAGACTCATGAAGGACGTGGCGAAGGCGGTCAAAGATGGCTGTGAGGTAAAGTCAGTTAGATGGGGACTGCTAATTCAGGAATCAAGGAGGAACATACCAGGGTTGCCTACTTACCGTTAATCCCCCTAGGAGACACTTCTGTTAACTTAAGGCCACAATCCTTTAGAAATCCAATTGCAACTTCAATACTATCATCTGTAGGTCTTTCCAGGAGCAATGTGAGCATTTCCAAACATAAAACCTCATGAGCCTGATAGGAAAATAACACAAGTATTAGTAAAAATCAGATACTTAAAATAGCTGATAAAATACAACACTACTGCAAGAAGTCGGACGAGCTTAGGGCAAAACATGGTGACTTTAAGACATCCCATCCCATTAACAGCAGAGCAGTCTGAAGTAACTGAACTTCAAAGCCAGGTTCAATTGGATATGCCTATAGCAATTTTCTAGATCAAGAAATGGTAATTAGCCTGGGGTACTGGTTATTTATTTATTTAATATTCAGACTTATATACCGCTTAAAAGTGCTTTACAGCCCTCTCTAAGCGGTTTACACAGTCAGTATATTGCCTCCAACAATCTGGGTCCTCATTTTACCGAACTCGGAAGGATGGAAGGCTGAATCAACCTTGAGCCCAGTGAGAATCGAACTGCTGAACTTTTGATGGCTGATGACAGTCAGCAGAAATAGCCTGCAGTGCTGCTTTTA
>JANHFO010002035.1:78958-89801 GCA_032468095.1 Pareas carinatus
TAATTGAAATTCCACATATTGTAAGCTATTGTTTTGTATTTTATTGACCAATAAAAACTTTTCTATTAAAAAAAAAAAGAGGTAACAGATTAAGTAGAATAGTTTATGAAGAAAGAGAGGAGAAAGAACAGAGAAAAGAGAGAGGAATTAAGTAAGGGCAGAAAGGGAGAAAGAAGGAAGACAGGTAAGCAGAAGGAAAGAAGGGAAAAGGTAAGGGGGAAAAGAAACTAAAAGAAAGAGGATAGGCACATCAGAAGGTCCAACTATTACAGGCCAATGGATAGAATTTATAAATATAGGACTAAAATAACTAAGAAGAAAACCAGGAACTCGTTCGATTAGGAGAATGATATCGAGATACAAAAAGAGCGGGGATATCAAGGAGCCTAATGACAGAAGGGAATACCAAAACAACACCAAATTAAAGGATAAAATATATGTAGATTAAAAACTACAATTGTAGAGGCTGTACAAATATTAGATCCTTAAGTATCATTCAATGTGATGCTACATATTTTCTGTAAATATCTTTTACATAGTCCAATCAACATCCTCCAACTGGATACCCTTATCATTTATCCGCCCTTAGTGCTTATATAATCATATAATCTTAATTTTTTTTAACACCTGCCCCTTCCTCCTATTACACATTTGAATAATTTCTTATCACTAACAAAATCATTTTTTTCATTTATATAAATGTTACAGCAACCATGTCCTGATTTACCAAACTTAGTCTAGAATATGCTTCAGTATTATTCCATTTTTAGTCTATTTTGTTATTTAGCTTTAATCATCCTAAATATTTCTCTTTTATTGCTTCCATATCAAATCTCCACCAGACTGTCATCTAATTACATTTGTTCTTCTTACCTCAAACATAAGAGACCAATTTTTGCTTCTATTCATTTTAGAACGTCATCTTACTCCATTTTAACTAATTCTGTCATGGATTTATCATTTGTTAATTCTATTAAACCTCTGCACCTTACACATTAATTATATTCTACTGCACTACTTAAACAACTTACTACATTTTAATTCTATTTATCTTATCTAAACATAACAAACTTATCATTTATCAAATTTATCATTTTAATCTATCTAATGTTGCCCATTTTACTATTTAAACATTAATTATCTTCTCCTTTTATCCAACATTCATTATAAGCCACTACTCAATATAAAAAACTTAAAAAAATTCTATACAACATTTTAATTCATATACTTAATCATTCAATAAAACAAAACGTTAAGTTTCATATTCAATTCTTCATTTTACGATATTTTTATCTGTCCAAGCTTTTTCCATAATTTCCATATCTGTGTCTCTGTTTTGTCTGCATCCCTGGAACTATTCCATTTCTCTCTTCTTATTTTTTCCAGACTCCCTCAAGTTTTTCTATTGATGTCTTATGTTTCTTTGAAGCTGTTTTATAGATTCAGGTTTTTTGCTTGTTTCTTATGATGCTCATGAGGGTGGTTGATGTTTTCTTTTTAAGAACCTTATGCCTTCCTTTGAACCTCTTTTTGACTTAGTTTCTCCTTCTTAAGTATAGCCATCTCTCCAGCAACTTGTTTTTTTTTTCCTATTACTTCCAGTTTGTCAGTGTAGTTATTGTCCATGCTGCAGTCATCTGTCTTTTCTTTACTTGGAGTTTTTTCCTTTGGTTTTTGTATACACCTTTCATCTATTTTTTGTGAGATTTCTTTAAAATTAGCTTTCTGTAAGTTCATAAATGTCATTATCATTTCATTCATACGTTTTAATATTTGTAATGTCATTTTTATTTTTTGTAACGGCCCCTCTTTATATTTTGCTTAGCAACAAGTCCTGGAGTTTCATTTCTTTGTAAGTCCCAATATTATTCTTTTTCACTGAAATCAACAGTTCGCAGCTGCTGGCCAAGGTCAAAGTCAGGCACTTACTTTCCACTTTCACTTCACCACCAGATTTTTATTCTTTATAAAATATCTTCAGCAAGATCTTAAGGATTTTACAATCTTGCATTGTGGAAACTATATCTTTTAAGTTTTAATATAGATAGAAAGTCATTTCACCTCTGGACTCTTTATTTCAGTCCAAAGCTTTTTTCTTTTTATAATTAATCTCTTTCATTTTCAGTTGCCTTTTTTCCCCCAGGTGTTAACTTTTTTAAAATTCTTTTTTAACCAGGTAGCATGGTCCTTTGGGGTAGGATTTTGAAAAACTCACCCAGGTAGTTAGATATTGATTGGAGACATTTTTGCAGCTTGTTTCCAAGCCGCTTTCATTCTTGCTTCAGATTCATCTGCGGATAAATGCTGCAAAGCTCGCAACACAGCATAGCAAGATCTTTGAGGGATTCCTTCTCAGTTCCAGGGTAGTTGTCATATTCCCTGAGACTGCAGAACATCCCCTCCCTTTTTTGCCTCTCTGAGGCAACTTTAGGGTCGGCTCCAGGCATGGAACCGACTCAATCTACCAGTTGTCAGGCAGTTTAGCTTGGAAGCCTCTCGAGTCTGCTGTCTCACCGCCACGCTGTTCACCGGAAGTCTGATATTTTGGATCTTCTTGATTAGTTTTCTATAATTGATTTTTCCCCCCTTTATGTTTTGGAAATCATTTCAGTGACAAGAATTAGAAACACAAAATCACTTTTGAGGAAGACCTGATGTTCATCTTACCTTGATTTTGATTAGAATATAAAGCTGCTTAGATAGGAACAATCAGAGTGACTGAAATCCAACTAAACTTTTTAGTGAGATTATTGAAATGTACACTTTCTACCCATCTTTTAAAGGCTGAAAGAGAGATATGTTTATTGTAAGTAATTAAAAGTGAAGTGATTAGCATTTCAGAATAATTTCATACTTCTGCAATAATTGTGAAATGTTTAAGAATGGCATTCTGAAATTCCTGAAGATGTGTATTTTCCATGAAATATTGTCCTGCCGGAAGGTTGCAAAAAACCACTTACATCTTCAAAGGGTTTGAGCTTCTGAAATCCGACTGTTGATGGTCCTTTACGATCATAATGGGATATTAATTGTGTGGGCAATGAATGAGACAGTTTGGAATAATTTAGTAAAGCATCATTAGCTGTGTAAGATGAATGACCATGTCAGATACAGCAGACTCCTTGAAACAGTATCTGCTGAACCAGGAGCTCCTGTGAATCACTGCTTGCAGTTAGCTTGAAACTCAAATCCAGTTGCTCAGTTCAAGAGCAAAGTGCTGCATTGCAGCTCTCTATCTGCTTTGTACAAATGTTGGCACAATCCATCCAGAGTGGCTTCATACTAGCAAGCTATTTTCAGCTTCATCATGCAGTTCTATTATCATCCTCTTTTTATAATAATAAATGAACAAACATATATCAACAACTTCTTTTTGGAAATGAAAGCTATCAGATGGCTCATGTGTTGAATTCCCATTGTCCTCACAGCTCCCAACTGGGTAGTATTAACTGTTTACAAAAGCATAATGTTTTCTGACAGAGATGTTTCTTAATTTGAAAAATTGCCTCCCTCTAGCCTTTAGTTCTGGACTCCACTGAGGCTTTATGCAGAATTTGAGATGAAGGGATGGAAGAATATTTTGGAATTGTTTGGCTAAAGGGTGTCATTGAGATTTGTTTGACTATAATATTCTGAGAAGATGAGAATGTATTTAAAAAAATCCTGATCATTTAATATATACAACCTTGAGAAATGCTTGATATTTCACTGTTAGACAACCATGGAGACATTGGCTTTATGTTTTTCTAATAGCACTAGTTCTGGTCTATCTGACTGTGGGTCGGTTGTTTTCATTTAGTATTTAAGAAAATAGCTTCACTGAATTATTCAATATTCTTATAGAACCGTCAGTGAGAATGTTGTGGTTTATTTGATGATTTAGCATATTTTTCTAGGATAAGATGAAGTTTCCATAAGCCTAATGTGCCCCTTACTCTGTTTGCTGAAGGTTTTCCCCAGTCTTCTGCATGAATATGTCAATTATGTATACAGTGCTGAGCATTTGCATTTCAATGGCTTTAATTAAGTCATCTGTTCATATTACTAATTTGTTAACACTAGAAAGGCAAGGTTTTGCTGATGTAGATGTTGCTATGCTGAGCAACATGGTAATTAGTCGGTGCTCCAAGGTCACAGGAAAACGGTGCAATGGGTCTAAAGATTTCCAATGGTTAGTATTCCATGGCGATCATCATGGCGACTACATTAATAAAAATTAGGCTTTATATTAGGCTTTATATATTGAAAAAAATTGGAGCATTCACATGGGGGAAGAGGGTGGCTTATATGTATTTAATGAAATCACATTCAAAGGAATATTTTCCTTATGTAATACAGGTAGTGCTTGACGTACGACCACAATTGAGCCTGTTGTTAAGTGAGACAGTCGTTGTGAATTTTGTACAATATTTCTTGCCATAGTTGTTAAGTGAATCTCTGTGGTGGTTAAGTTAGTAACAGGGTTGTTAAGTGAATCGGGCTTCCATAATGACTTTGCTTATCAGAAAGTCGAAAAAAGTGATCACATGACCCTGAGACACTACAACTGTCATACCTCTGAGTCAGTTGCTGAGCGTCTGAATTTTGGCCATGTGACCACGGGGATGCTACAAAGGCCATAGGAGTGAAATGGTCATAAGTCACTTTTTTCAATGGCATTGTAACTTTGAAAGGTCACTAAACAAACTGCTGTAAATTGAGGATACTTGTACTTGTATATTAGTCTTTTAGCTAATGAATTCTTGGCTGAGATGGTCAGCATATTTTTAACCAACATATTATTTCATTTCTAAGTAATGAAAAGGTTCTTGGATACCTGTGTTTACCCATGTTAGGGTTATACGGGTTGTGGTCCCTTTAAGAACTCTACAGGTTGGTTTACAGAATGGTTGGCCAGCTGAATCAAACTGAGCCACACCTATCTCAATTAGCCCAGGATCCAGAGCATATAAGCAGCAGAACCTAATTCACTCGCTCTCTCGCTTGGTGACTCCTGCTGCGTAATAGACATCTCTGTATCGATTCCTGAATTGCTATTTATTGCTGGCCAACTTTGTTGGTGAAGATACTGCATAAACAACTTACTAACTTGGTTAGTAGAAGGAATGCTTGACTGGTTTTTGACAACTGGACTGTTGATTTTGAGATTGGACTGTGCTTTGCTATTCTAAGTATAAAGTCTTGTATACTTCATTGCAGTCTATGCTTGTGTTACACTGTTACCTTTCTAGTACAGACACCTCCGTTCTGTGCACCATCCTTGCAACCAAGGAACCTGCTTGTGGCCAACACTGGTTCTAAGCCAGGGGAGCCCTGTCAGAGGCTGGTGGGTAAACCTCTAGGAAATGAACTGAGATTCAGACGCTCCGATCGGGCAGGCCGCGAGAGAGTTAAATATTTCCGCAACGTTCAATCAAGCTGTCTCTCACACAAGTGCTATTCTAACCACCGTATTGGTGCTGGCTGCCATTTCGTCTCAGGGCAAGGGGGCCCCCAGACAGGCAGTGACACCAAACATAAATCCGATTGCTTGGCTAACTGGAGAAAATAATGCTGGGGAATGGTTTCATTTCTCCCCCCCCTCTTTTTTTTTCTGTGTCTACTCCCCCCCCTGCCATTGCAAGCCGATCACCGCCTTCCTCCCGTCTTGCTACGATCTGCTCTCCAACAGGGCTGCCCTCAAAATTCCAATTTTTATTCTAGACAGATGTGAACGCTGGGGAAAAAGAAAAAGAAACAGGGGGGGGCGATTTTTAAGAAGCCATTTTGCAGTCGAGATCTGAAGTCGGTGCAGGGGAGGGAGGGGGGAAGGAGAGGGAGGGAGAGCCCGGCCTTCTCGGAGACGCTCGCCATGTAATATTAATACACAGAGAAAATATTTTCGGTGCACGCCGTGTATTTATGAGATCCTCCGGGAAGGCAAAATTCCTCCAGCCCACAGGAGAGGCTGAACGAATTATCAGGGGCGGAGGGCAGGGGGGGGGGAGAGAAAGAAAGAAAGCTGCTGATAGATAAAGTGCAGGACAGAATCCATTCTGCCCGGTTTTTCTCTGCAAGGGTAGCGGGTATTGGTTTCATTTAATTCTTTCTGCCTGTTCATTTCTTTATTGCAAATGCTAGCCTGGGGAAATGTTTCAGGGAGGGAGAGAGAGGGAGGGAGGGAGGGGATGAAAAGGTAGGTTGGGCGTTAAGACAGAAAATTAACCCTGCTGTGGCGGAAAGAGTCAATGCTGAGTAAGTTTAGGATGGAGGTTGCAAATACGCCCGTTCCTCTTGGCCTGGGATTATTCACTGCCAAACACCCAACAAATCACAAAGCTGGTTGCTAATCCTAGAATCATATAGACTCTAGAAGGGATCTTGGAGGTCTTCTAGTCCAACTTTGTGCCCAAGGCAAGAGTCCTTTAGACCACCACCTTCAAACTGTGGTCCGCCAGGGGGTCTCTACAGACAGGTCGATAAAAATTTAGAAAAAATGATATACACGAATTGTCAATGAGTAATTAGCTGAATTTGTGGGAATGGGGCCCACCGTGTAGCAACGCCATGTTTTGGGGTCCGCAGCTTGAAAACATCTGCTTTAGACCATCCAGGACGGATGGTTGTCCCATCTTTTATTGGAAAACATCCAGATGATGGAGCACCCACAACTCCTGGAGGCAACCGGTTGCATTGATGAATTGTTCTCGCTGTCAGGAAATTCCTTCTGTCTTCCAGCCTGGATCTTCTCCTGATGAGCTTCCACCCATTGCTTCTTGTCCTGCCCTCAGGTGCTACGGAGAATAAATCAACACCCTCTTCCCTGTGACAGCCCTTCAAGTATTGAAAGATGGCCATCGGAGCTCTCCTAAGCCTTCTCTTCCTTAGGCTACCCACGCCTAGATCCCTTATCCGTTTCACCATAGCATTTAGCCTCCAGACCTCTTAACGTCTTTGTAGGAACCATTATAGTGAATGTCACTATCCCAGGTGATGTTTGTGGAAGGTGCCATGGACACTTGGGGCAGGCGTCTGCTCTGTGGGTTCCACTGTCTCTCCTTATCGATAAAAGACAATATTTGTAGCTCAGGGTTCAACCTTGGTCCTAAGAAAGCCCTACTCTCAGAGAGCACCAAGGATTCCACCGTCTGCATTAAGTGAGCAGACTGAGAACTAATTTCCTGAAGCATTTTTAAGGTCGTACCCTTTTAGGAGGACTTGACAGTTCAAGATGACATCTTCCTGCCCTTTCAATTATAAAGCCAAGCCTTCATCTACAGGAAAGATTTCTTGACTGCAAAGAATTCTATTTCAGTGGGATTCTTTGGATCATCTCATCCGATGCTCATGCTTATATCTACATGACAAGATGAATGTACTTTATGATTGTGAATGTATCTTATGATTGTAATCACAGCTTCTTTATTGTATGTATGGAGGTATAGAGCATGTACACTGGAGACAAATTCCTGGTGTGTCCAGACACACTTGATCAATAAATTCTGATTCTATTTCCAGGCCTATCCATCATTTTTCTGGTGATTCCCAAACATCTTCTTTCTGCAGAAGACTTCTCCAATGCAACCTGGAGATGAAGCAGGAACTTCTGCACTCAAGAATGGGCTCTGTCATGAAGCTAACCAAAAAAGATCTGCAGAGTTTAGGCTAACGATGAGTCATTTGCATATACATTGATGCCAAAACTGGCACCCCGGGTGTGTGGTGTGGATTCTTGGAGAAGAAAAATGTTCAGTCTACTCTTCATCGCAAGTAGGCCCAGCTACCTAAGCTTTGAAGCTCTTATAAATCTCTCATTCCATCTTGAGTAAATTCCCAAGGATGCTGAGGGAGTAGTGTGAAAATTCAATAAAAACCATACCTCGACCCGTTTATTTTCCCTGTGGACCTAAGAAGCCGCTGTTCAAGTGACGGTGCAAGTTTTTCATGGAGAAATGTCTTCCGTGAAAGAGGATAGAGAACTTCACTGGTCACAGAAGAGGCCTGGAGAAAATCCTGGCTAGTCAGAACAGTTTAGCCACATTAAACTGGTTTGATCAAAAATGTGTTCCTAGTTCAAGATGAACGGCATTGGTTGACTTCAGGGAGGTGATCCAAGTTGGACAGAGAGACGGCCTTCTGTGACTTTGATGGCTACTTCTCTTGCTGGAAATGCTGGTGGAAAGACTATCAGTGAGGTTGGCTTCAAAATTGATTTGGCTGCATAGAATCCTTGGTTTGAAGAGCAACGAAGGGCCTCTGATTCAGAGGGAGGAGATGACAGGCCTATAGAAAGATCTGCCTTTAAACACGAGCTTTTCTTTAACTAGGCATAGTTTCTGAAAAATTTTAAAAGCAGCATTTGTATTTAACCGCAAGACAGCCGCAAGAATTGTTTTTGCTCAGAATTGAAAAAGTGAAGATATTCCACCGGGAGAAGTAGTAATGAGGGAAATATTGGAATGTGCCGAAATGGACAGATTGACCTTGAGATTGAAAGAGAAAGAAGAATCGACATACTTCCGGAGTTCTATAGATGGTTGGAGGGGGGAACTGGAGTAGGAATTTAATGTGTTAGAAAATAGAAGAGGGTATGGAAAAATATTCAACATGACTAATTGTATACTTACTCGACTGATGTTTGTTGAAATATGCTATGTTTTTTTTAATGTTATGAATAACAAAAAAAATTCTATCTAAAAAAAGGAGAGAAAAGGGTCTGCCTTGTGGTCCCACAGAAAGCACAAATATAGTGTCTCAATCTGCTTGTGGGGCTCACGGATTCAAAGGATTCTTTCTTTTTACATGAGAAGCAGATGGACTTCTGGTCCAATGACGTCATGTGCATGATGACATCATCACACCCATTGCAATATCATCAGGTGCAATGATGGCGTCATCACATCCATCGAAACCTCATCAGAGGCACGATAACCTCATCGTGTACAGGGAGTCGTCTGCGCCAGGAGACCCTGATGCACTTGACAGCCCTGGGCGGGGTCCCATATAAGCAGCATCAGGAAAGAAACATGGCAGGAGACCGTAATAAAAGATATTTGAATGGTGACATTCCTGCCTGTTTAGGAAAAAAAAGAAGAGAGTAAAGAGTATTCTGGGCTAGAGGTGAAGAGTCAACTCCATCCATTTCATCAGAATAGAGCTGGAGGTCTTCCAGCTCAACCCCCTGATCAAGCGGGAGACCCTCTACCATTTCAGACCAGTGGCGGTTCAGTCTCTTCTTAAAAACGCTCAGTGATGAAGCACCCACAACTTCTGACGACAAGCTGTTCCACTGATTAATTGCTCTTCACCGTTGGGAAGTTCCTCCTTCATCCCAGATTGCTTCTCTCCTTGATTAGCTTCCATCCCTTGTTTCTTGTCTTGCCTTCTGGGGCTTTGGAAAATAAGTTGACCCCCCCCCCTCTTCTTTGGGACAGGCCCCTCAAATACTGGAAGACTTCTATCATGTTGCCTCTAGTCCTTCTTTTCTCTAGACTGGCCATACCCAGTTCCTGCAAACGTTCTTCACCTGTTTTAGCCTCCAGCCCCTTAATCATCTTGGTTTCGTTGCTCTTCTCTGCCCTTTGTCCATCCCTTTTTTTTTTGTAACACGGTGACCAAAACCTGCTCCTAGCTCCCGGGAAATGGCATATTTTGGGACCAGCCGTGCCTTCTGTGGCGCTCTTTGGCGAACACATGAGCCTTTGCAGCAGCTATTTTTACACATGCTCAGAATCCCCTCTATGTTCACTGACTTTCCGAAGGCGGCCTGCCTTTTCCCTGGGCCCAGAAAGCCAACAGCTACCCAGGCAGAGCGTTCGTCTCCTAAAGCCAATGAAAAAAAAAAGTGTTGGAGATGGAGGAGTGATTTAACGGCAGCCTTGCAAATGTTTTTCGCCTGTGCACTTCGGGAATTAATTTGGATCTCTGAGCAATGACAAGCAATTACCTCTCTCTCTCTCTTTCTCTCTCTCCCTCTCTCTCGCATTTCAGGAACATTTGGGTCTAGTCCAGCGCCTGGAAGAAAAAAAATAAAAAGCAACCTGATGGTGATTGGCTGAAAAATGTCAGTTCATTTTGTATCTCGCATTTCGCTCGGTCTGCTCCCGACGTTTTTTCCCAGGGCGTTCCAGAATGTTTATGAGATCCTTGGCAAAAGACACCCGATTTAAACGCTGCTCTATGATTACTCTTATTAGTAGCACTGCTATTGATTAGCGGCAGAGGATGATTGCCCGAGATGGCGCTAAATAATAATAATAATAATAATATCATGCGATATAATAAAGGAACACGGTCACGCAGCATTCTGAGGCTTAATGAAGCCGCCAGGAACGAGAAGAACCCAAATCAATAGTTTTACCATTTCCTCTAGATTATGCATCGTAAATTTCCTTGGAGTTAGGGGGCGGGGGAGCAGGAGAGATAGACAGACAGACAGACAGACGGACGATCTATCTACTCTGCAGGCATGAGCAAAATCCCCAAATGGGATGGCACGAAATGCTTAAGGGTGTTTCTGCAAAATGGTGTGTGTGTGTGTGTGTGTGTCTGTCTGTTTTGTCTGTCTTATTTCCAGTTGTGTGTGTGTGTGTGTGTGTCTGTGTGTGTGTGTGCCCGCGCCCACACACATGTATGTAGGTTTTGTGCGTGTACATATAATACACAAACGCACTTGCAAGCCAGACTGCGGGCATCTTTAGTCTGTGTCTGTCAAGCACAATTCTCTCTTGATGAATGACAAGGTACGATAATAGGGCCCAGGTTGCCATGGCAACCAGACAGCCAAGCTGTGTGCCTTGAATTTTGTCATCTAAAAATGAAACCAGAAGCTAAAGGCAGGGGAGGGGGGGAGAGAGACAGAGAG
>JANHFO010002036.1:12601-23364 GCA_032468095.1 Pareas carinatus
AATATATTAAAATATATAAGTATTTAAATAATATTTGCCTTAAATAAGTATGTATAAAACTGTACGGCTTACCGTTAAATTGATTTACTATGTTGCTTATCTTTGCCAAATTTGTTCTACATTATTGTTAAAGACTGCTTTTGTTATTAAGTAAAAAACCAATAAAAACTGTAAAAAAGAAAAGAAAATGGTCATAAGTATAGTTTTTTCAGTGCCGTTGTAATTTTGAACGGTCATTAAATGAACAGTTGTAAGTGCAGGACTACTTGTAACAGTAAAGGAGATTTACTTTCATTCCTCTTCCTCAGTACTTTTCACATGCACAAATCATTTTAGTTTTTTCTTTGGCAAGTAGTCAGACCGGAGACTGAACTTCTCATACTTTTTATTGCAACAGTTGGCTTTGACTCTGATTATATCATTCAATTTGTTTTAATGACTTTGACAGAAACTAAAACATGTATTTTGCTTCCAGTATTAAGGATCTGTCATGGATACTTATATCTGACAAAATACCCACGTAATAATGCTAAACAGAATAGAGTTGTACAACCTTAGATTTTCTAGATTGCATTAAGATTTACAGTTAGAATCTAAAACAAATTGCTTATGCATTAGTTCCAGGCAATTAAATAAGTTTTACTTTGAATTAGGCTATTAGCCTTTATTAGGTACTTCCTTGCATATTTGGGATTCTCACCCTAAATTGTAGACTTTTGGAAGATATCAAAGGGTTGAGCAACCCCCAAATCAAATAATACTTGGGGAGAGCTGGCAGAACCCTTGTTTACATGTAGTGCATAGTCTTTTCATAGATCTACTTCTCTGTCCTACGTAAACCTGCAACCAGTCTGGAAGCACTGTACATGCATCACATGTACAGAAATCCAAGATGGACTTTGCAAATATTCTTATCGTATCTTTAGAATCACCCCACATATAGTACATACATATGTTTATACATATTTATCAAACAACAGTCTGATACATATGTATAAAATTTAAGTGACTTTACAATAAATAAGATTTTTTAAATTGGGGCAATTTCACTGGGATTTCCCGGTGGGTTGTTATTCTAAAATTTACCTGCTCTTTTTCTTGCATTTATCTTTCTTCTATGAAATAAATGTCCAGGTGGAAAAATCTAGAATAAAATTTCAAATATCCAATGAGGTAGATCCTCCATAATAACTTACTGCTGTAAATTTGGAGGATGAGATTGACCAAAACAGTGAAGTTCAATGTTTCTCCCTACTGCTTATTCTTCTCAACACCATAGTTGTAAAAGTGCAGATATTTCCAGCACCTACATTCATGTATTTTAAAACAAATCCTCTTTAAGCCACCATTCTAAACGTTGGATATGTTAAAATGTCCCCATTGTGAGTTAGTTCTATGCTATGCCTGTTTTGTCTTCTTTCACATTTCAAGTAAAGAGAATGCATATGCTATCTACATGGTGAATTACCTGTTTATGAGTATTCATTAAAATATACACATCTCCATACGAATATATTTTTAATGGAGGGGGAAGCAACTACTGTTTTTAAATTATAATGTTTGTCATCTATTTAAAGTTAGGTTGCCTGGACTTAAAACCCTTCTATGCATACAGTATTTATCATGCGGGATGCTTAGGTGACTTTGAAAGAAATGGATGTGCTACTGATGCGAAAATCAAATATGTAGAAATCTGGATATATTCCATCATAACCCACTTTATAATTCACATTATAATCCATACAATCCCTAAGATATTATAACAGAGATTTGTTTGCAATATGATACTTGCATAATTGACAAATCAGTTGACAGAACTAATTGGATTGGGTTTGACAAGCATAGACTTAAAAATTAGGAATAATATTTACTAATATAATGACATTGATACAACACTTGCAATTAATAATGCACTTTTTCTTCCTCTCTGTATGGTCAATAATTATGCCAGCAATGTGGATTAATTTTGTAATAAACAGAAGAGTGGAAATCATTCTGATGGGGATTAATCACGTTCACTGCTTCTTTCTGTAAATCCCAACCAACTACATTCATGAAGTGTAGAATAATTACATACTGAGACTATTGCTTTCTGCAGAAAATTGGGGTTCTAAAAATAAGAAATGTAAATATCACATTGTAGGTGAAATACTGAATACCTGAAGCAGTTAAAGGATTATGCTCAATTTTCTACAAATAATTTATTAATAAACTATTCTTTAGAATCTAAAGCTCTTTTAAATGCACTCTTCTATAATTTGATTTGTTTTACTCATAAACTTGTTTCATAAATCTGATAAATAGCAGTGGAGGTCTTGTCAAGAGGAATGCATGAAAAAAATGATCTGCAGTCAGCGCAACTGGCATTTATATGGATACTGAGTTATCTTTTCTGTTGGAGATGATTTATTGAGGAGATTGTTTACCAGTAAGAACATATCCAGCTTTCTTAGTTTTTTTTTATAATGAAGTCATAATCTTCACTAAAAGTTCTGGAAAAAAAGAACCTACCAAGTCTATGGGGGAACAAAAAGCTTTTCTTCAGTATAGGTAACCCATTAAAAAAGGTTGATCTATCTTGAAAAAACCCTATAACCTCTCCATAACACTCCATAATACAGATCGTCCTCGATTTACGACCACAACTGAGCCCAAAATTTGTTCAGACATTTGTTAAGTGAATTTTGCCCCATTTTACAAACTTTCTTGCTGTTGGATCCAGCGGATCAGAAGAAAAGCTGGACACGGTGCAAGTAAAACTCTCTCCATTGCAAACAGAAACGGCAAAAGCTCTCTCAGTTAAGCGTAGTCTTTTCCCTTTTAAATACCCATGGCTAGGCGTGCCTTAACCAATCAGGACGCGCTAGCCACTATAGACAGGAATCCTGCTGGGGTGAAGGAAAGACTGCTCTAATTGCTTCCCTCCAGCTGCTGGAACCTGACTGCTGAGGATCTTACACTTGTCACAGTTGTTAAGTGAATCACTGCAGTTGATAAGCTAGTAACTCGGTCATAAATGTGAACCAGTTGCCAAGCATCTGACTTTTGATCACATGATTATGGGGAATGCTACGAAGGTCATCACTGTGAAAAATCAACATGAGTTACTTTTCTCAGCGTCGTTGTAACTTTGAATGTTCACTAAATGAACTGTTGCAAGTCAAGGACTATCTGTACTGACACTGTCTATCGTAGTCAACATAGGGCTTTTTTATGAGGCACCTGGCTTTTTCTGAGTACAGAAGGGAGTAAATTACTCCCTTTTTACTCTTCAGCCCCAACCTAGGAGCTCTGCAGGCCTGTCGCTAAGCGACACACTTTTTTATTACCACAAGAAGTTTTATAATCTGGTAAAGAAAGAAAGGGAGTCTCACTGACCATTTCTAGCTTTAAAAAGAGAGTAGTTTACTCCCTTCTGTACTCAGAAAAAAAAGCTAGTTGCCTCATAAAAAAGCCTGATACACCCCCTGTGCAAGCTAACAAAGAGAGGAAGAACCTATGGCTCAATGACTAAGACATTAGCCTAACATGTAATCCAGCCCAGGTTTGAATCCCATTAAAAGGGTATGTCTCACTGATGAAAGCAAATAAGCTAGAAGTCTCCATATGAGACTCCCTTTCTTTCTTTGCCAGCTTGTAAAACCTCTTGTTGCAGTAGTCAACATAGTCAGTAACAAACTGAACTGGGAAAGCTATGGCCCAATCATTCTGCAAGATGGTTCCATTGTTCTACAGCAAAAATAAACACCCACAGAAACCCACTTTGAGGTGTAAAAGATCCCTTCATTCTCAAGTTACACTATTTTTAGTGAGATTCTACTGAGATGATACACATGAATAAAGTAGCTTACAACTTAAGAGAAAAGTGCAGAAACTAAGGAACGTGTTCACAAACTGCCATTGTGAAAAGACCTGTGGATACCTTTCTTAGACCCTGTCTTGTTCTGAGCCAATGTAATATCATATTCCCCTCAAGTCTATTTAAATATTCATTTTTAATAGCCACCTAACCTTGGATAGTCTTTCAGTGCTATTTGTTAGCTTAAAGAAATTACAAAGACCATTGATTTTCCCCCCCTCCCTGTCAAAATTGTTCTTGCTGAACTTGAATTTAATCTCTGCATTAGCAGATGAAATTGGCAAAAGGACATTTTGGAAGTATCTGGAATCTGTTAAGAAGGATTATCTGAGGTGACATTGATATGCAATAGCCTCTAAGAACCATCTGTTCCTTTCTAAACTCTCCTCCAAGAGGAAAAAATATTAACTAAGTTTTCTTTTCTTTTTTAAAAAAATCAAACCCAATACTTTTCTGCTTGTCAAACAGGCCAGGTTAGACATCATGGGCTCACTGCAGGATTGTTGAAACCTTGGGCCAAATACTTTTCCTTGTTAGCTATAAAGTATTGATTAGTCAGGAAGACTGAAACTGAAGGTATACTCTGTATGGATTTAATCATTCATTTTCAGCACTGATGATATACAATATTTCTGTCCTCTCTATTTGCCAATTTTAAATGCAGAAACCAACTCTACCATCTTTCCTTCCTAGATTTACAGTACACATTTGAAAAACAGCCTGAACCTAAAAATTAATCTTAAATTTTGTAGTTCAAATTGAAATTCAAATATGAGAAATTTCTTTTTTAAAAAAGAGTGATTTTATGTAGATAATTCTTTATTTACAGAAAAGGATTAATCTGTAACTCTAACGTCAAACTAAATTCTTTCTTCAAGTTTGCTCTGATCAGGATTCTCTTCTCAACCTTCAAAATTCCTTTTTATGTCCCAAGACAAATAAATACTCCTGAACAAAGACAAGACAATGTAAGACAATGTAAGAGAAGAGACATCCATGAGAAAGTCTATTTTTGACTTTTCTTTGCCTACTGCAGAGATGTTTCTTCTTCAAAAAAGGAATGAGAAGAGATTTTACCATGCTATTGTCAGAAGCTCTTCCTTAAGCTCCCCTAATCATAGAGTTAAAATGCTCTGCTGGCCACTTGTTGGCCTCATGTTGTTGCTCTTATCCCATGCTTTATCTTTAGCTAAACATTTATTTAGGTATTCTGAGTTTTATATAAGGTTTCTTTTCAACATGGCATTAGTGCTTTTTTAAAAGAATGGGTCCAGTGCCATGGTTATCTAGTGGTTAGAATGCAGTATTGCAGGCTAACACCCCTCAGAGCCAGTTCGATCCTGACCAGCTCAAGGTTGACTACGACTTCCATCATTCTGAGGTCAGTAAAATGAGGACCCAGATTATCGAGGGCAATACGCTGACACTGTAAATGGCTTTTTCATACCGAGTGCCCAAACTGCAACCCAAAGCCCACTTATATATTGCAAAGTGCCAGCACAGCAACACGCCCCCCCCTGCGACAACCTCATCCACTGGCGATGTGCCCCCATGACAACTACACCCTCCAGGAACCTAATTGAAGCTTATTTAAGTAATACACATTTTTAGTGTGATATTTGTTCCTGCTTTTGAGAGGGGGGGGGAGAAAGAGAGAGGGAGAATGAGAGAAAGAGAGAGGAAGAATGAGAGAAAGAGATAGAGAAAGAGAATGAGAGAGAAAAAACAGACACACACACACACAAAGAGAAAGGAAGAGAATGAGACAGAGAGGGAGAGAGAAAGAAACAGAGAGAGACCGAGAGACTGAGAGAGAAAGTGAGAATGAAAGACAGAGAGACAGGCACAGAGAGATAGACTGAGAAAGCGAGTGAATAAAAGACACACACACACACACACACACACACACACACACACACACACACACACACACAAACACATAAAAAGAGAGACAGAGAAACTGAGCCAGTGGGGTGAGCCAGCCAGCCAGCCAGCCAGCCAGCCGGCCAGCCAGGACTGAGAATGAGAACTGCTCATCCACCTTCAGCTTTTCCTGGTTACAGGATGCTCCCCCAGTTCCCAGGCGGCTTCTTCGGGCATGGTGGAGAGCTCTCTGCTCACCTGGGCCCGGGTGACTTCTCTGAGAAAGCAGACCAATCTCTGGCTGCCTGGGCATCTTCTCCAGCAGCCTGGGCATCTTTCCAGTGGCCTGGGCAGCTTCTCTGGGGATGGCTCTCTCATCACCTGGCAGGCCGGTCCTCTGGCTTGCTGCTGAAGAATTTTAAAAAAAACTTTCCTGGGCGAAGGCCTGTGTGCCAACAGAGATGGCTCTGTATGTCAGCTGTGGCACACATGCCATAGGTTTGAAACCACTGACTTTAGAGTGTGCTGTAAAACACTATGGAGAGGTATGTAAGTCTAAGTGCTATTGCTATTGCTGTGGTGAAGCAGGAGGGAGCAGCGTTTTGATGCTGTTCCCACTTGCGATGTTTCAGTTGGATTATTTCTAAATGAATTTCTATAACTTTTCTGAAAGAGCTCTAAATCTATGTTTAAACATATTCAACAAATTGCATGTGTAGAAAATTGATATATGATGAATTGGGAGAGGGAGCATCTCCTCATGCTTCTTCACCATGCACTGTCCTCCTTTGTGTCTGTGACCACACATGTTTGGCTTTCTTTCAAAGCAGCACTTTCACCCATATTCAGAAACGGCTTGGTTAACAACCCAGAAATCAGCAACCTGACAGGTAGCTAAGCTTGCCATTTTAAGTACACTTTTATTGTCCCACATTAGGAAGAATGATTAGTGATTGTTTTCTCAGTAGCAATCAATAGTTTTGTGAATAAAATCCATATCACTCAAGTAACTGGGTGCTTTTATTTCCTCCCTCTCCATTGCCCAACCTGCCTTTTGCAGTTGGCTTCTATATTCCATCACTGGTTTGAACCTGAGTATTTGATGATGTCGGTAGCTCTCTTCTGCCCAGTTGTTTGTAAATTAGTATTTTGGGTAGTGCCAGAACTGAAACTAAAGGGAAAGAGCTCTCTTTTTTTTACCCTTGCTACCATCCTGTAAGAGAAAAAGAGGCAGAGCCCAGGTGCAGGGTCAAGAGAGGAATCAGCCTGGCATCATTATGTGGGAACAAATGATCGGAGTTCATGATCCAAGTCCACCCCCACCCCCTTGAATTCCAATAACTCTTATAGCACCAATTTAGTGCTGGTCATTCGTTGACTAGATTCTTATGTGTAGGCATGAGCAATAAAGCAGTTTAACATATGATCCTGATACTTCATGCCTGACACATTCTTCATCAAAACTAGTTACTGATGACTGTAGCTGGGTGGATGACTGAGTTGGTTATATGACTGCTACAATTTCTGCATAACTGATTTCTTCCACCTGCTTGTAATTTACTACTGTAAGTGAGATGACAGCTTGACCTTTCCACTTGACACAGCTGGTCTGTTATCAGGTAGATCATAGTTAAGGGAGCTGCTAATGTTCTTTCACTGACTTCTCTAACTATTGGTGATAATAAGCAAATTCCTTCATCCTCTTGTCCACCCATCATTGACTTTTCCTTCTCTGGCACAGCTGCTGTCAGCATATTTCTCTGGAGACTCCCTTTACTTCTTGCCTCTCTCCTCCGTCCGCTCCAAGTCCACACAAAACAGGTACTTACATGGCAAACTTCCCGAGTGTTCAGTTTTTCTGCAGTTATCTTGAGAAAAACTTTAGTAGTTCAGAAAGCCACAGAGATGCCCTCTCACTCATGGATGATGGTGTATGGAATAAGAGGGCCCTATTGAATAGATACTATTAATGATTGGCTCATTTATTCTTAGTTCACTGTGTTTGGTGTCAGCTAATACAATTGCAGGTTGATTCAAATCTCTGTTGACAATTTGGGAATGGTAATTAAGAAGTCTGCAAGTACTCTTTGATCAAATCTTCTCAAGTGACCACACAAACATCTATTTTTGCACTTGGGTTCTTTTTCTAAAATTGCTTAAGTTTATGGTATAAAAAATGTTAAAATTTCAATTAAGATGTAAGTTAGCTTTTAGTGCTTATTATTTATTGAGTTCATAGGGTCATTTTGAATTCTGAGTGACTATGAATATTCAAGTAAATGTTTTTTGCTGAAAAATTACCAGAGGAAGAAGAACTTGCATGTACAAAATGTACTCCTATTTTTAATCAACATTAAACTATTATGCTGGCTTGACAACACAATTTTTATGTGAAATGGACACCAATGAACACAGAGAACACCATTGTTTGTTCAGGTATATGTAAATATTAGGGGGGGAAATCTTTGTGGTTCAAAGCAGTGGCATCCAGAGCCAGTCAGAATTATGCTGACATCAAAGGTGCATGATGACTTGATCAGACAAATGCTACAGTTCATATACTTATGTGGAGCAGTGTGATGTAAGTACATAAGAAATATGGTGTTTAGCATATGTTTTGTCACTTTCCTGGCCCCTTGGAAGACTGGTTCACATTGAGAGAGAATCTGGGTATGTTTCGTTTACAAAAGAGACAAGTGGAGGGACAAATATCCTTTCGGATATGTTACAGCAGATGTCCCCAACCTTTCTGGCACCAGGATCTGGTTTTGTGGAAGACAATTTTTCCATGGATCTGGGGAGGGATAGTTTTGCATGCAACTAGATCCTGCACATATGCAGATGAAACTTCAGTTGTTCACCTGCCGCTTGTGCAGCCTGGTTCCTAACAGGCCAAAGGTCACTACTAGTCTGTGGCCTGGCTGGGTCTTGGGGACCTTGGGAGTGGGTTTATCTCTATGAGTTGTGTGAGATTAATGCTGTTAACAAACCTTAGATATTAATATAAATGACCAATAAGGAATGGTGGTGACTGTGTTGAAACTCAGATCCCAGCCTGATTACCTCTTAATTAAACCGTTAATTTGCAGGCCCAGCGACACAAGAATGGGATTAGAAAGGTGTATTTGGACATGATAAGGACAGCACTCTGATGAAGGCTCCATCTTGTCTTCCTGTCCCTGTTGTAGTGTGGATACACGAGGCAAGAGTCAGGCTTGATGCAACACGTTTATTAACAGATTCGGTAACTGAGGAACCAGCGCGCCAAAACCCCGCGCTTGCTAACTTTATACTTGGTGCGCTAACCGCGCGCTGGCCAATCACAAACAAGGCTCACAATATTTCCAAATAAGGCGACCCACAAGGTGGGGGGGGGAGTCGACCGGTATCGGCTCCGGCAAGTCTGGGGATTCCTGGATCCAACACCCCTATCCCTTAGATGGTTTTGCCGGGCCGCAGTCAAAGTCATCAAGGTAGGCGGGGCGCCGCACGGTCTGGCCGGACCTGCGCACTTCAGTCGGCGCTGGTGGTGCGGTGGAGGAGGTCGTCTCCGTCTGAGCCTCCGAATTCGCAGGTTCCGTGAGACTCCGGAGGCGGCCTCCTCCCGCGCCGAAGACCCTTCCTTGGTGACAGTCGGTCTCGTCAACCAGCGAACCAGTGAGTCCCCGCCGTCGGTGTTGTCTATGTCTATGGGGGGAGGAATGTCTCTGTTAGGGCTGAGGCCTGTGTTATTTGGCACCGCCCCGGCCGGCCTGGCTCTCCGTAGTTGGTCGATGTGGCGCTGCTACCGGCTTCCGTCCGGTAAGGATACCACAAATGACCAGGGGCCCGTGATTTTTTTCCACTTGGGTGAGAACCCAGCGGCTTTGGCTGTCATAGCATTTTGCATAGGCCGCGTCCCCGACCTCGAGTTTCCTCGCCCTGTCGGGTTCCACCGCTGGCTTCTGGGTAAACTGGGGGTGTAGGCGGTCAAGGACCGTCCTTAATTTCCGGCCCATGAGTAACTCTTCCGGACTCCGGCCGGTGGACTTATGCGGTGTGACGTGCTGCCAGGCTAGAAATTTATTAATTCGATCCAGCCATGGGCCGGGGCTTAGGCGGCTGTGGGCTTCCTTAGCTGATCTAACAACTCGTTCAGCCATATCATTAGCCACTGGGTTATAGGGTCCCCCAGATATTGCTCCAGGAGCCCCGAGGTGAACTGAGGGCCGTTATCGGAGACCAAAACGTCCAGAAGCCCATGTGTGGCAAAAACGGCGTTTAAAACCTGGATAACGGCCTCAGACGTGGTCGACTGCATGAGCCGGACCTCTAACCAACGGGAGTAGGCATCCACGATTACCAAGAAGGTCACTCCGTGAAAGGGCCCTGCGAAATCCACGTGGATGCGCGACCACGATCTGGTGGGTTCTTCCCATTTCCATAGGGGTGCCTTGGGCAAGGCTGGCCTGGACTCATGGCACGGGCCACACCCGTCCACCCAGGCCTGGATTTGCTCGTCCATCCCCGGCCACCATAGGTAGCCCCGGGCTAAAACCTTCATCCGGGTTATCCCTGGGTGGCCATTGTGGAGGGTGGCTAGGACCTTAGCCCTGAGGGTCTCCGGTAGGATGACCCATTCCCCCCAAAGCAAACAGCCGTCCTGAGCGGACAGCTTCGATTTGCGGGAGAAAAACGGGCGGAAGTCCTCGTTTAGTGGCCGGGGCGGCCAACCGCACAAAACCCACGCCATAACGGCGCGTAGGGTTGCATCGTGGGCCGTGGCCATCTCGACTTGGTGTGCCGTCACCAGGCCGGGTTGGCAAAGTCCGATCATGAGGACCGACCCCCCCCTTCGACAGGGGCTGCCGTGGCCAGCAGGCAGCTACTTAGCTCGTCCGCATGTCCGAGCGACTTCCCTGGGTGGTAAACGATGGTATACGAATACGCCACCAAGAACACCACCCAGCGCAGGACTCGCGGAGATAGGGCGGGGGTGGGGGTGAGGCGATCGCCGGCCAGCAGGCCCACAAGGGGCTTGCGGTCTGTTACTATAGTGACT
>JANHFO010002036.1:79836-97471 GCA_032468095.1 Pareas carinatus
TTTCATAATCTTAAAACACTAAATAAACCAGACAGTTTTCATAATCTTAAAACACTAAATAAACCAAAGACAGTTCCCAGTATATTAATTCAAATCAAAAAAGAAAAAAGAATACACTTTGTTAACAGTCAGAACACTTTGATCATAACAAGAAATCCGTCCATTTCGCATAAAATCAAATTTCATCCCTCCCCCTTTCTCAAATCTTCCATCAGAAAGTTAACGTTGCCAGCCCTCATAGTCCACCTGAACAGCTTGAAAGAAGAAATGGCAAGCCCAAGATCAGTCTGAAAACTCTTGCAAGTCTGTAGACATTTTAACACAAACAGTACTAAAGTTCCTCTTCCACGGAAATCCATGCTCCTAGGAGGAAATTCTTTCAGTCCATACTACCCTTCAAAAGCATCACCCTGCATCTCTTCTCCATCCAGATCCTCCTGGATTTGACCCTCCACATCCAAAAAATCCTGAGATGCTTTTTGCCCCTTCTCACCAGACTCAGCCTCTATAGATTCCTCCACCATGTTGGGATCCTCGCCTGCTTCTTCTTCAAGCACCGAAACTTCCACACCATAGAGACATTTGCATATCTCCCGAACTATTATTCTCACAAGCTTTTTGAAGTAATCCATCGGTATTTCTTGTACTTCCACAGAGTCTATTGATTCTGGTGATAGAGCCATTTCTCCAAATCTTTAGAAAAAGGAGCACAGCACCGGCAAAAAAAAAACCTTTCACTTCAGGCAATGAGCTACAATGTATCAAAGTTCTCCACTCTCACTCCACCATTTTAAGGGGGAAATCCACAACAACAGAGTTAAGGTTTAAAAAAACAAACAAAAGGTTACTTGCTCGGAATTCTGCAAATTGCTCCGTCCGGGTATTAAAAATTAAAGTTAAAAAAATCCCTTGCACGGAGGTGTGCGTGGCTTCTGGCTCTGCCTTGGCAGAGGTGACCCAGGCGCGGAGCTTCCCGGATCTCATTGGGGGGCTCTCACACTTCCAGTCCCTGCAAAAGAACCAGGGACTTTGGGGAGCCCTGCCCTCGATCCGATGCTCCCCCGCCCCCTCTACACCTGAGGGAGCAGGTTTCCCGCCGCTTGACAGCTGATTTTAGCTGTCAAAAGTGGCTTTAACGCAACCTGGGGCTGGCGGACTGCAAGAGTCCGTCCTTCGAAGCCCACAGATCCACAGGAAGTCTGTGCAAAAAGGTTTTTTGTGAGACTATGATGCTATGCCATTTTAAGTTTGTTTCAATGCTTTTCAGGATTTCTCCCGTGAATGGGAATTCATGTTATATTTTTTTAAAAATGTGAGGCTTGCCCTTGATGGAGAATTGCCTTTAGCTAATTCCTTTTCAGTTGCTTGTTTTTCCACTGGTTCTTAGATGCTGGCACTCCATTATGATATCATTTTCTGTTGCTAAGCTTTAATCCCGAGACATTTCATCAGGAGTATAGTTACTAACCTGCTTTGAAAATGACTTGCAACACTGGCAATGTTTCATCACTGTTATTTACTTAGGTTCATGCTGTTAGTTGTTCTGAGAGTGCCTTAGATCAGGTCGCCTACAATAACTTCTCTGCAACTAACACCATCTATTGTGGCTTACTATGAAGTGGAAATACTGTTCATAAAAAGCAACTGGAAATTACTATGTGAATATTATCATACAAAATTTACTGGAGAGGGCTTTAGGTAATTCCTGGCTGGCTGATTATACACGTGGAACTATGATTTTCTATTTTTTCTTTGGTCGTAATATATGAAGAAACAATTTTTTTTTTACCTTAAAGTTATTGAAAAGAATATTTGTTTATCTTTTATTGTCTTGATTTCTTTTTGTAAGATGGTTCCAGCTCTCCCCAATTAATTTACCTTCTTGTCATACAGTATTATTGCTCTATAGCTCTTCCCTCTGCCCCCCAGGTAAAATAGGTCCTGTATACTGAATATTTGCTTTCAGAATGGCAAAGGAGGGAGGTTTACAAAGACATCTATGTGAAGCCATATGATATTGATCCTACAAAGGTTTCTTAGTTAAATGTTGAAGCTAAAATTGTTACAGTAACTTTGGCTTGAAGATTTCAATCTATAACATTACTCTCAACAGTTTATGCTATGCAGTTTTATGAAAAGGCATCAGGCTTGAATAATGTGAGATTATTAATGAACAAATTTGGGGTCCAATCAGAAAAATTAAATTTGGTGCTGGCTATTTCATTGGATGCTGAGAAAGCCATTGATCTGGTTCAGCTTAAATTTTTAGGGTGCATCTTGCTAAATATTGTTCTCTTGAAGAATGATATTCTAACCTATTAGCAGGCTTGCCACATGTGACATTATTTCTTGGCTGAATGGGATGCTGCATGGAACTTGTAAAACAATATCTACTTTTTCTTGGTATATTTAATTTGACTTTGGAATTATTGTCCTGTTTCATTAAACGAAGGATATTCCGGTTGTTAGACCGTCAGAGCAGAACACAAATTGTTGTATTATGCTGATGATATTTCAAGTCTCATTGACAGTTATATTTTTTAACCAGCAATACAGTATAATTGTAGAACAAGATTTTGGTCTATTATATAGTTGCCATTTAAATAATTGGAATGTTTAATATTCTTACCATGTGATCTGTGGATATTTGTTAAAAATGAGGCATTACATATTGTTTGAATTCCCTAGAATTTTTCATTTTGTAAACATTTCAAATGGTTTATCTTGCATCAATAGTGATATAAATCGATGGGTAACAAGCCTGATTAATTTATGGAGAAGAATAAATATTGATAAAATGAATGTAACTCCAATATTGCTAATATACATTCAGAGAGATTCTATGTAAACATTTGCTATGTATTTTAAACAGAATGATAAAATACTAAGTAAACTCTTATTAAATGGAAACACTAGATTTTCTTAATATAAATTATAACTGCCATATGAAGATGAAACTTTCATTAATTTTTCATTTCCGACTCTGTTACTGGACTTATATTGATTTCTATTTTTTGTTGAATGGTTTAGTTTGAAGACAATTATGGATATAATTACAAAGTTGTTATTTGATCTCTTTGATTTCCTGACAATTCTTAGAATTTTTCATCTATATGCACTACAACATCTAAGAATATTTATCACCTCTTATAAATCATATCATGCAGATATTCGTGTTAGATAATCTTTCTTTCCAAAGCTCTATCAGAATGAATGAGAGGAGACATGATTGATATGAGCAAAATTCTGCATGATGTGGATAATAGCACTTAGCACTTAGACTTATATACTACTTCACAGTGCTTTACAAACCTCTCCAGGCGGCTTACAGAGTCAGCATATTGCCCCCAACAATCTGGGTCCTCATTTTACCAACCTTGGAAAGATGGAAGGATGAGTCAATCTTGAGCACCTGGTGAGAATTGAAATGCCAAACTGCCAGCAGTTGTCAGTCAGCAGAATTAGCCTGCAATACTACATTCTAACCACTGCACCACCACAACGCTTGTGTAGTGTGTACAATATCCTAAAACCAAGGCTCACTCAGTAAAATGGAATCTTGGAAAAATTGCGGCAGACAAAAATAAAATATTTTTTTCATATAATGTGTAAATTAATCACTCCCTAGAAATCTGGTGCTGACAAACATCATGGATGGATGGCCATTCTGAAAACAAAATGCTGGACTAGATGGGGCAGGGGTCCAATCTAGTTCTGATATTTTCAGAACTAGAAAAAGATCTAGAATATATTTAAGCCAAGGTGAACTGAACTTTCACATAGCTTTTAATTAAAATCCATTGCAACAAAGTAGCATGTTTTTTCAACGTAGTTTATAGGTGATGAAAATGCATAGCATTCTGCTACATTTGATTTCTTCTGGATAGAACACATCTATTTTAGGCTGGATCACCCCTAGGACACTGTTATCTATCTCATATGGAATTGCAGAAATGCAATACATAAAATAAAATGCTGTAGTTGGTTATATCAATAAGATTAGCAGTAGCTCTCCTGTTTCAGAGTGGAATTTGTCCAACCCAATCTAGATGCTATAAATTGAACATTCAGCGTGCAAAGCAGATATTCTACCACCAAATTATAGTCCTTTGCTTATATTACATAAAACTACTTTCAATAGAAATTTGAAGATTAAATTAATCTTAATTCTGCTATGTAGTTCTTGATGGATGTAGAGTGTACTTTTCTGTTTGTGTACCTTTGAGACATTCACGACTCTGAGCCAATGTCTGGACAAGTCCTTGCAGTTTCCTTGACAAGAATTTCAGAAAGGGCTTACTGTTGACTTTTTCCTAGAAGTGAGAGAGAACGTTTGAGCCAAGATCACTCAGCTGGTGTGGTTCCTAATGCAGGACCAGAATTTATGGTACTAATCTGTTGCATTAACCACAACAGCAACTGGCTCTCAGAGTATGTTTAGGAATAACTTTGAATAATGAGATGGGTGGCATATAATTCTGATATGAATGAATGAATGAATGAGTGAGTGAGTGAATAAGTGAATGATTATATTCATACATACAAAGATGTCTCAAACACACATTGGTTAGTCTAGAGTGTAAACTGAATGTTTTAGAGTTCTCTGGAATGCCCAACCCAAAAGATGAGACTTTTTTTTTTAAAAAAAAATTCTTAGTATACACTGATTTGCAAGCTGAATTATGCACTAGACAAGCAAGACTATAAATGGCTTAGATAAATCATGCTTGTTCAGCCTTTGTGGCTCTCTATTAATTTTCATTGCCTGTTCAGACCATTGCTGATTATTATTTATTAGAATCATTTACAGTTATTACTTCTAGAGCTCTAAAAAGCTTTGATCCATCAAATCCAAAGCCTATTCTTTCTAATTATATGAAGGATAGATAAGTGACTCTATTGGTAAATGTGTGTTCCCGACGTTTTGGTTGCCAAAAGAATGGAGGATGATTGTAAGAGGGATTTGCAAGAGAGAGACAAAGGACACTGGAAGAGAATTGCTTATCTTTATACAGTATTTGCATACAAGTCAAACAGCATACAGGTAGCCCTTGACTTATGACAGTAGTGGAACTTGGAATTATGGTCATAGGTTATTGCAGTCATAGACCAGGGCATTTCATAACTAGTGTCAATGTTAACAACTGTTTTAACTATGCTTATTAAGTGAACATGTCCCCAATGTTTGGTTTTTTTTTTACTGGAAACTGGAAGTAAACAAGGGAAACTGGCAACAACCCTTCCCCCAATAAAACAAGGTCATGTGACTGCAGGATGCTGTAAATGACAATACAGATGAGCTGGCTGCCAAATGCAATCATGTGACTATGGGCTTGTGTGCATCTGTTATAATTATGAAAATGAGTTTTAAGTAGCTCTGGGCTATTTAAGTGACTGGTCATGACCAGATGCACTATCTCTATAGACTAGACTAACTAGACTAGACTAGACTAGACTAAGCAGAGTTAGAAGGGATCTTGGAAGTCCTCTACTCCAACCCCCTGTTGAAGCAGAAGACCCTATATCATTTCAGAGATATCGTCTGTCCAATCACTTCTTAAAAACCTCTAGTGATGGAGTACCCACAATTTGCGAAGGCAAACCATTCCACTGATTGATTGCTCTGTTAGGAAACTTCTTATTTTTTATTGGATCTCTCCTTGGTTAGTTTTCATCCATTGCTTCTTGTCCTGCTTTCAGGTGCTTTGTGGAATAGATTGACCTCCTATTTTTTGTGGCAGTTCTTTAGATATTAGAAGACTGCCATCATGTCACCCCCTAGTCCTTCTTTTCATTAGGCTAGACATACCCAGTCCCTGCAACCATTTTTATGTTTTAGCCCTCAGTCCCCTAATCATCTTTGTCATTTTTCCCTGCACTTTTTCCAGAATCTCAACTGGATGCAATATTTCAAGTGTAGTCATACCAAGACATTATAAAACGGTACTAACACTTCATGTGCTCTTGATTTATTTTCTTTGTTAGTCTTCTCTTCTTCTTTTATCCCCCAAATAATAATTCTGGAACACAAGTTGAAGCGAAGGACCATCCAATGAGCTTCATGATCAAGAACAAACGTCAATATGGGTCTTCAAACCTGATGATCTTAAAATATATTGGGAAACCAGTTTCAGAAATCCCTAATCAACTTTGTCTTCTGAAATTCTGGGAGTTGCTGATTCAATGCATCTGGAAAGAGTTGAATAAATTGGGAAAAGATTAAATCTTGTTATAGATACCAGTTATTCTATGGTTTTTATTCTAGCCCCCATTATTTTAGCATCAGTCTAGAAATGCATGATTTTTTTCTATTCATCTCTCTACTTGAATTAGAATAATATGATCTAAAGATTTCTACCCTAGTATTTCCTATAGAAGTTTAAATGACCAATAAAGTTTACTGACTGCTCACTGCTTACATTAAAAAAAACTTTTAAAAAGCATATGTCTTCTTTTCCTTCTGCTTTTAAAGACGTTTTGTTTCTACATTTAGTCTGTATTGTTTCTCTGACTATTATCCTTTTAAGACCAATGTTTCTGTATTGTATGCCACTTTGACTATTTCTGCAAAAATTCAGTTAGCTTATTTTAAAATAATGAGTTGTACTGAATATATTACAAACGGTTGGGATAGTATTAACTGTTGGATTCATCCTAAAGCAGCGTTTCTCAATCTTTCTCTAAGGTGTGTGGACTTCAACTCCTAGAATTCCCTAGCCAGTATGAACTGGCTGAGGAATTCTGGGAGTTGAGGTTCACGCATCCTAAAGCTGCCAAGGTTGAAAAACACTACTCTAAAGACAAATGGAAAACTCTTTTGGAGTGCAGTCTTGTGCTACAAAATATTAGGGGTTATTCTAAGGCTTGGGAAACAGTCGGTAAGAAAGATGCAGGCTGTAAAGATATAAATTGCTAGGCCACAAAAAGATAGGAGAAAAAAATGTTTGCAATTATTTGAAAACATCTTTTGCAAACAGAACACTTATTTGGATTTAGGATTTCTTCTCACGCATGATACTCTTCTGCTCCATAAGAATTGGTTTTCCACAAGTTTAAAATATTTTATAGTAATGGAAATATAGTTGATTTTAATGAAGCAACTGCTTTAACTTGTATGTTTCCCCTGCCCTCTTTAATGTACAGCTATGAGAAGAAAATTGGAAGTGTTTGCTTTAGTTTTTGATTCATCACAACTTGCTATTTTATCTGAACTAAGCAAACTGATCAGATTCCTCTATGATTTGAATCAAGTCTATTTCGAAAAATATACTTCACAAGTTAGAGTTTGATTGCATTTGAATGCTGGGTATTTAAACTTAAAGGCAGGATTTCCTCATTCTTTATTATAGCTTGGAACATGAAGATGAGGGAATGGGGAAGATTGGATAGCTGACTCTTCTGAATTACTCAAAATAAATAACAGTTTAAGAAAAACAAGATGGTAATTAGTAATCTTTTGCTCCAAATGGGCTAACTTTTAAAGTTTAGTGAATTGTGGCTAAAGAAAAAGGAACTCAACTTAGCAGTGGTTTCTTTTCAAAATTGTATCATTAATAGTTTCATTTAAATCATTGAATATTTTAAACAATTACAGCAACAATGGCTTCAGTCAATGAGATTAATACCTATGGTAGCAACGCTGTTAATCAGTACTTTTATTAGGTCAATTTAAAATGCTATAAGGAACCAGTGCTTTTTTTGTAAGAAAAAAGGAGCTGGAACTCAAATCTTGTTAATCTTTTATTTTAAAAAATTATATATTCAGTTCTTAACATTAATTTATTGTATTTAAGGCAAAAAAAGGTGCCGGAACTGTGTTCTGCTGTGTTCTACGACAAAAAAAAAAGCACTGTAAGGAACATTTTGCATTTTACTTTTAAATTCTCTGAAATTAAGCTAGGTGAGTTAAAAAGCAAATATGGAAGAAGAAGTTCAGAAGTCCTAAAATTAGAATAGGTTATCACAGGAGTGGTCTCTGAGATTTTGAATAATCAAGAGGTTCATTTGGGCCAGTCACTATAGCCCAACCAATTTCACAGGCTTATTGTTGACAAAGTGGGAGGCCAGAGCATTAGGTGTGCACATTGCCTTGAGTTATATATACAAAAAAGCAGGATAGAAACATAATAATAAATTGAGGAAAGAGCCAGAAGGGGCTAATTCTGGTTGCACAAGACCAAGTCTTAAGAACAAATGTATATGAGAAGAGAGCATCAGAAAGCCAATGACATCTTTGCAAAGAAGCTGAAGTAGTGACCACCTAGTAGCTGCTGCAAGAAGACTACATAGGCAAACTACAAACAACTGCATGACTATGTAGGAACAATGAGGCACTGAAAGATCTGCAAGAAATACCATTTGTCTACAAGCAAGAACTGTTGGGACCATAAAATAGACATATTAATTAAAAAAAACAAAGCAGCCTAAATGCTCTGGGAACTTAGAATTTCAAACAGACAATCGCCTTCTGCATAACATCCCAGACTTAACCATTGTCAATGAGAAAGACAAAAAAAGTCTGGATAATGGATGTTGCAGTATCTGGAGATAGCAGAATAGAAGAGAAAAAAATGGAGAAAATCACAAAATACAAAGACCTAAAAACAAAAGTAGAATGATTGTGTCAAAAGAAAGCAAAGATAGTGCCAATAGTGATAGATGCCTTGATGCCTCAAAACATTTAGTATGCCATTTGAACAGCAGCAACGTTGACAAAATAATCACCAATCAATTGCAAGAAGGAGCTTTACTTGGAACAGCTGACCTCTTGTAACAATACTTTTATACTATGGAATAACACCTGCTTATCCCTGGTCCTTGAGAAGGATTCAGTAGGCGGATAAAGTGCTAAATGATTTGGATGACTATGCAATGACCTGTAATAGAAGTAATACATTGTCGGTAAGGTGGGGTGGGGAGGTATGAATAGAGAATGTGGCAGTACCTAGAGACAGCAGGGTGGAAGAGAAATGGAGAGAATAAGAAAAATGCTAAAACCTGTAAATAGTAGAATGGCTGTGGGAAAAGGAAACAAAGATGGTACCAATAGTAACAGGTGTCTGGTGTGCAATCTCAAAACATCAGGAGCTGAACACCATTGGCATTGACAAAATCACTGTCAGTCAATTGCAAAAGGCAGATTTACTTAGAACAGATTACACCCTGCAACATCACCATCAAAAATCACTATCTGCTTGGGAAGGGCTCCATAGCTAGAATAAATCCAAATCCAGTCTAAACGTTCAGTTGACTGGTATGGTTAATCACAATAAAAATACCCAAAAAAGAAGTTTCTTGGATGATTCTAATAAAGTATAATAAATAAAGTGAATTCAAGATAGTGTAAAACAACAACAACACCATAGTACTTAGGAGATCTTTAAACCTGTTTACAGTTGTAGAAAAATAAGATCCTTAAAATATATTTTTGCAAACCAGCACTTTTTCTGAGAAAATTAGTGAACAGTAAACTAATATTTAAGTCTCTTTGGTATCCCCATTCACATAAAAGACTGTTTTAATATCTATTTTGTCCATTACACATTCAAAATTCAACAGACTAAATTAACATATTATAACCATATTTTGTAACACAGCAAAACAAAACTACTTTTAAATCAGTGCAATACTTTTTTTAAACCATTAGGTGGTACTATAAACATGCAAAAGAAGACTGGCAGTAACTTGGTTTATCTATCTTTTAATTTTTGATGGGCACAATTGTCCCGATCACAGCTATTTAAGCTAAAATAGAACCTGAATTAAATGCAATCTTAGTTTATTATTTTATACATTTATTAAAATGAAAAGCATATTGTGTACCTTTTGGTCCATGGCAGTCTAGCTAACAAAATACAAAGAAATAAATTATTATCTATATTCAGTAGGCCAGTTATTTAAACATTTTTAATTCCAAGGGTTCTGTTGAGACAGTACATACGTGAAATCTGAGCCAACAACCCAGGATTCCAGGCTGGAAATTCAAAATACATTGAATTAGAACTACTGCTGGTTCCCTCCCCCCTCCTCCCTTCTGCAATGCCTATAAAAATCCTCTGAGTAGCAATTAAATATGATTGCACTTGACACTGTGGAACAAAGAGTTTAAAATGGCAAATTCCTAAGGAAACCTTAGCCCAGCTTTTACGTTATGTCCAGCCCACTTGTGTGAAGATGATAAGGATAGCAGTCATACCTCATCAAGAGTGTTTGCGATGGGTGGGTGAGAACTGTCTTAAGTCAATCCTGACTATTCTAGTAAGGGAGCCATGAAGCTATTAACCAGCAGTTTCATTTAATCCTTGCAACTTTATCACCTATAATGCACATATCAATGATGTTATCCTGGAACAATGCATACATAATATGACATACTGCAGATTATTGTTATTTTCTCCCTCTGTTAAGTAGCCCCCCCCCCGATTGATTATATGCCATCATGTCCCCAACCTAGTCCCCAGCCTGCTTCTCTGTCTCTTGCCTTTCATCTTTCCCAGCATTGCAGACTTCTCCAGGGAGCTGAGTTTTTGCATAATGTGTCTGGAGTAGAATAATTTGAGCCTGGTTATTTGTGCCTTGAGTGAGAAGTCTAAGTTGAGAAGTAGCACTAATTAGCTGTTGTTATATTACTCAGATCTTAAGGTTGCAGTCCTCTTTCCTGAGAGGAAGCTTCCCTGAACTCAGTGTGATTCACTGTAGTCCTCTGTAAAATTGTGCTGTGTGTAAGTTTCTTCGCAGTGAACCTGAATAGGATATTTTACTGCAAAGGCATAACTTGGCTCCTATTCTGCTTCACAACAAAATGACTCTTCCTCCCCCCACTTGGGTCTCTTGTTTCCCCTTCTATATTGCTTGGACAGATCCCTGTGGGTTGACTCTATCTGTAAAGGTAAGCATTCCCTCTCCCTCCCTTCCCTTCCCCCCCCCATGTGTGCGTGTGTGTTTTCTTCACCTTAGCTCAGTTTATTTGGCAATGCTTTTAAGGACAATAACAAACTTGTTAGATAGGGCAGTTTTTAGCAAGTTACTAAAACAAACTCTGGATTTCGGATGAGGATGAAAGTTCAATGAATGGCCACAGCCAGCGATTGCTGCTGCCAGAGACGAGGTGCGGAGTTTGGAAGGGTTTTTTATCCGGCAGATTGAGCCGTGTAAGCTTTCCTGGGGAATCGCTGTTGGTTTAGGAAGAGCTGTCAGAGGCAGTCTCGTGCTGTGCTTCTCCTTCTGCAGCCAGTTAAAAAATGAAGAAGGGAGAACTGAACGCACGAGTCCCACCCACTCCAGGTCTGCTTTCTCAAAGCCATATTCCTTTAAGATGATGTAATAGCAATTTCCCTGGATGGTTTCTTCCCTGCACTGCTGAAACAACAGCATCTGAACTGCACTGGGAACTGTGGAACCACCCAGCTCAGCAACCAGAGCAGCAGCTTAGGTAGTGAAAGCACCAGGAGCAGCCTTCCCTGGGCAGCCTTTCAAAACTGCTGCAGGCTTGCGCTCTCAGCCTAGCTGAGAACAGGAGAGGCTCTCTGTCTAGAGTGATGGAAAAGGGGACCGCTCTGGGATGGTGCCCCTGAAAGATGCCTGGGGTGTTCTCACCATCAGGGCTTTCTGCAAGTCATCAGAACCAAATCCTCTCCCCTCCTAAAGGATCCTGACCTGGGATTTATGTTGTTTTGCCTGTTCCGCCTCGTCTCTTGCTACACGGCTCTATTTCTCTTCAGTGCCTACTCCTGGTTAACTTTTGCATGTGTGGGTTTAACTCTTCACTTCTGCCTGGATCTTGCCGAATGGACTCAGCCTATCTTCCCTCACCCTTTCCCTGTTTGGATTTGCTGATTCTCTAGTTTCAACCTACCACAACCACGATGTTGCTTCTGGAGCTGCTTAGGAAATGTTGTTGCTTCCTCTCAGAAGAACTGCATGCATCAGCGTAACCAAGGTAAGGAGATTCTCATCTCCTTTAAATGAGAATCATGGGCAACACGAAATGTGCAGGGACCAGTTAATGCCTTTTCCGACAGGCAAAGAAATCCAAAGGAAAAAAAAAAGGATGTAATAAGCAAATGTTCCCATAAAGGGGTGACTTGTGGAGCTTTCCTAACTCAACTGCTTTTTTATTCTTTCAATCTTTTTCTCCATGCATAGGGGGATAACGACTTTCTATTTTCTTCTTATTCAACAGGCTTGTGAATAACAGGGATCGTGGGTTGATCACACTGTTTTGGGCTTTAGTGGAAGATGATTTGATTGCATCTTGTGACGTGAGCTTTCTTCATCCACCAGTTTTTATGATCATCCTTTCTAGAAACCTGGAAAAAAAAATCAATCCCACATCTTCCTTTCCATTTTCCCTCCCCACCATCCCACAGATCCCAGGCTCCTTAAATGTTAGGAGATCCCTGGGGGGAACGGATCTCGGCACCTTGTTGAAACCTCGGGTGTCAGTGGGAGCTCTGCCGTAACTTTTGGTCGGTTGGTTTGAAAGGACCATGGCCTTGAGTGGAAACTGCAGAACCTACCTCCCTCCTAGAGAACAAGCAACCGCTGCACACCCCTTCCCAGAGGTGATAGAACTGAACGTGGGGGGCCAGGTTTACTTCACTCGCCTCTCCACATTAACAGGCCTTCCTCACTCCCTGCTTTGGAAAATGTTCACCTCCAAAAAAGAGACAGCCAATGACCTGGCCAAAGATTCCAAGGGAAGGATTTTCATTGATCGAGATGGCTTCCTATTCCGTTACATTCTGGACTATCTCAGGGACAAGCAGGTGGTCCTGCCCGACCATTTCCCAGAGCAAGGAAGGCTCAAGAGGGAAGCCGAGTACTTTCAGCTCCCAGATTTGGTCAAACTTCTGACGCCCGATGAGATCAAGCAAAGCCCTGATGAATATTGCCATAGCGACTTTGAGGAGGTCTCCCAAAGCAGTGACACAAGAATATGTGCCCCTTCATCTCTCATGACCTCGGACAGAAAGTGGGGCTTCATTACCATTGGCTACAGAGGTTCGTGCCCCATGGGCAGGGAGACCCAAGCAGATGCCAAATTCAGAAGAGTCCCGAGGATTTTGGTTTGTGGCAGGATTGCTCTAGTCAAAGAAGTTTTTGGAGAAAGTTTGAATGAAAGCAGAGACCCAGACCGAGCTCCTGATAGATACACGTCTAGGTTCTACCTAAAGTTCAGGCACCTGGAACGGGCTTTTGATATGTTGTCAGAATGTGGATTCCACATGGTAGCCTGCAATTCCTCTGTGACGGCTTCTTTTGTCAATCAGTACACTGATGATAAAGCGTGGTCCAGCTACACAGAATATGTCTTTTATCGTAAGTACAAATGTTGTCTGATATTCGTTCAGTTTGCTTGAAGTCTGTTTCTTTTGAAGGAGCCCCTTTCTCGCTTGTATGAGACTCACCGTCTGTGCTTTTAATTTGAGTTTTATTCTAGGAAAACAGGGTCCAAGGGGGATACGTTTAGAACAAGTTTTTTGAGCACAGATTGACTGTAAATTTGGTGGTACGGTCTTGGCTAGGTGGCAGCACAGACTGCCAGAATTTCTGGATCCTCCTTATGTCCAACACGCATTCAAAGACAAATACTATCTCTTTTATGTTAACTATTAATTGGATTGGCTTGTGTGTTATCTGAAAATTCACAGTGCAATCAGAGCTCACAAAAAGGGACTGCTGATTTAATTACAGCAAATTTTCAAATGTGATTTAATATGGGTGTTTGGAATAATCATGCACAGTCAGCAAAACCATCTGTCAACAATTTAACCTGCTTTCATGCAGAGGAGGAAAGTAAAATCTACTCATTCCATCCCTTTTGCAACGGGAGCCTTTTTCTTAAAAATACACATTTTAAAATAGTGACTGGTTGCTGAAGAATGACATTCCAATAATAATTCTGACATAAGGATCATTGCTACTTTGCTGACTTTAAGGAATCTCATCGGTTTTAGTATCTGATATAATGTTTTTTGCTATTTCTGGGAATATTTTTCTTCTGACAACAATATAGTTTGATTCCACTACTGTATATGTACAAGTACTTGCATAGATTTGATCCTCATCAAAACCAGGTTTTCGTTTTTTGGGACACCAACATGAAGTTGAATTGCTTTTCCCTGTTACTCTGCATTTAAATGAGTGGTTATAGTAGATTTGAAAAGTAATGCAGAAATTGCAATGTTGTTCTTAATATGGTTCAGTAATAAATGCTAATACTCAAATTAGTGACTTAATTGGAAATCTAGATTACAAGGACGCTTATGTTAGGAAACTTCATGGCATGTTTTATATTTGAATACTTAATGTGCACTAATGTTAATTTATTTAAAATACTTTTTTTGCTAAAATATTCTGATCTACCCTATTTTTGAAAATAATGGATAAAAACCAAAATGTTAGCTATATATGATTGTACTTGGTTGATTATTGGTGATTTTGCTTGTTTTAGAAGAGTTGGATTTCTTATTTGTACCTATATTAGGCAAATAAGAAAACATTAGAGATTGTCAATGTTGTTAAATCTGTGATATGCATGCTGTTAATTAGCTTCTCATTTTCCTTTTGGATTGTTGTTTTAAATTTTAATCTTTTCTTTTTCCAATTTCTTTTTAAATAATGAAGTTTTTATCTATATGAAACCACTGGTCATCAGGGGCCTTGAAGTATGTTGATAACTCTAAATCTTATCATCAGATTCAGGAGATGAAGTATTGGTGTCGAAGCAATGCCAATTAACAAAGGCTGAATCCTATTAAGTGGAAATAGATTGCACTGGTGGCTCGTAGGTCCATTATTTATATAGATCTATGACTCTGGATGATGTATACTCCTGTCCCTCAAAAAAAATAAAATTCCGCTAGTTTTGATGTACATTGGATTCATCTCTGTCATTCAGAATAGCATCAGTGGCCCAAAGTCCATTTGACCAGCTCTGGCAGATTTAACAGCTCTGATTTCCCTGAGTCCTGAACAGGTGTGTCCTCAATGATCCATGTTTTGGTAAGTTTCCATTTAGATTACTCACAATACACCAAAGGATCTGAATGCAAATGGTCTCTACCTGATAGTCTCACTAGATGCAATCAGAAGATGATCGTAAAATTGCAGCTGGTGCCCTTATGTGGAACACTTTTTGACTTGAACATGTTGATGCTAAACTGGTAAAGTGACATTAAAACTGAGTAACATTATTTTTTAAAAGATTTTAATGATGTTCAAGGGTTTTAACAGTTTCGGAACTTATACCAAGGGGGATCATCTCACAGTATAGTATGTTCATGGATAATAAGTTGGTAAGTAGTGATGGTGGTAGCAGAGGGGCTGTTAATTATGCTATGAGAAGCATATTGTATTATTCATGGGCACAAGAGATGACCTTTTCTGTTATGGCATCCAAAGCTATGTTGGTTAAATATTGACATTAATCTACCAAGCCCTAAATAGACCCGGAACTCAAATATTTGAAAGATCACTTCTTTCAGTACCAGCACATCAATTAGGAGACAGTTGCTTGTGTTCCAAAAGTATGGTGGCTGGGAGTACATAGCAGTACTTTATTTATGAAGCTCTAGTCATTAGTTTCCTTCAGAGCATGTCTACCCAGGCATAATTCTATATGTTATTTTATTTGTTTTTGTTTTTGTAAACACCCTGGGCTTCTCTGGGAGGAAGAAGAATGCTGATATAAGTAAGATTTACTTACAAATAGATTTCATAGTGATCTTTCTGTTTAAATGTTACAAATTTATTTATTGTTTAGACTTATATACTGCTTAGCAGTGCTTTACAGCACTCTCTAAGCGGTTTACACAGTCAGCGTATTGCCCCCAACAATCTGGGTCCTCATTTTACCGACCTCGGAAGGATGGAAGGCTGAGTCAAGCTTCAACCAGTGAGAATCGAACTGCTGAACTTGATGGCTAATGGCAGATGGCAGTCAGCAGAAATAGCCTGCATGCTGCTTTTAACCACTGCACCATCCTGGCTCCTGTGAGAGGAGAACCAACCAGAAAAGAAGTCCAGTTGCCATGACTCGTTTTCCAAATAAAAGTGTGGAGGTTGCCTTCCCCAACCCACTTCCAATGTTTGAGGTTTTCAGAAGGTAGAGGAGACAGAACTTTCCTGCAGAGCTTTTAATCTAATTGTAAGAACTGAAGCTGTTTCGTGCTCTTTGGAATGAGTTGATAGTTATGCATTGGTTGGTTCTCCCAATTTTACTGATTTTGTTATAATGTAAATCACCGGGAATCTTTGGGGACTCCATCAGTCAGTGGTGTCTGCAAAGAGGAAAGGTCAACCTTATGAACATGCAACCGTGACATACTTACTGTACAAAAGAGGCAGGGCGTACATCACAACACTCCATCTGCCTTCTTACCAATTCATCTCCCTTCCTAGCCTAGTGTGGGCAGTATGCACAAAACATAAATAAACAGGCTAACAAACAAGCAAGCCTGACATCATTTTTAACCTCATTCCTGTAGAGTATTCAACCAGAAAAGAGTACTTTGAATATTTTGTAATTGACATGGCTAAATCAAATGATGGATAACACCAGAGCTAAATGTATATGAGATCATATTTTCTCTAACATCTTCTTGTCTGTACTTTTTCTCTCTGTATATACCCGTCCTGATATACCAAGGGACCAGAAATTTAAATGTATTTTTGGAAATGCAGGACTGGAATTATCTGCCTCTTAGTATTAGGGTGCCAGAACCGAACTGAGATAAATCTGAAATGGAAGGGGGAGTTTCCAGTCTCTTTTTGCCATCCAATACATCCGTGTTTCTCAACCTTGGCAATTTTAAGATGTGTGAACTTCAACTCCCAGAATTCTCTGGCCAGCTGGTTGAGGAATTCTTGGAATTGAAGCCCACGTATCTCAAAGGTGCCAGAGCTGAAAAAAGCCGCTATAGAGGAAGAAGGGGAGAACATGGAATCAAAGTTTGTTGCTGCTTGCATAAAGTTAAAACATGATTAAGATTATGCATACGAACACGGTTAATACATAAATTTTACAAATGAGATATTTTCTGTTCAGATTCCTAGGACACAATATTCCACTGTATGCCATATGGGTAACAAAAACATAGAGAAGGGAATTGTAGAAAATTCAAAGTTGCCAAATACAACCCCTTAGAGACATAATTGTCTGCCCTAATTGGCAGACAAAATAACAGCAAACCTAAAAACCTTAATCTCTTCAAAAAAAAATCCATTTACCTGGGCTCTACCAAATACCTGAGCATGCTGAGCAACCTTCTGTGGAGCAAAGTGACAAGAATAGATCCCACAATTATTAACCTTTCCACTTGTTTCCATAGTTTATTGTGACGAGACAATGCAATAAGCTTGAAGGTAATCAAAAAGCAATTTTGTAGTTGTGAGCTCAAAATGACAAACCTTTCTTTTTCTAAATAAATCATCATTATTCCCAGATGGTTCAAGCTTGACAAGTTTGTTTCCTTAGTAACAGAGTCCTTAAAGAGTGACTAGATGCATCTGCATTATCTTTTTTAACCGTAGATGTGAAAAGGGAAACAATTGGTCAAATGTACTATATATACAGAGAGAGTGGGAGGAAGGGAGGGAAGGAGGGAGGGAGGGAAAGAGAGGGGGAGAAGGG
>JANHFO010002036.1:97571-109705 GCA_032468095.1 Pareas carinatus
GGGAATTGAACTCTGGAAGTCTGGCATCCCAGGCAGATACACTAACCACCAAGCCAGGAGTTCTCTTCCTGTGTCAGGAAGAAAATATATGTAGTCCTGAATAACAAAGAGAAAACCTTATAAAGACATTCCTTCTCATAGGCTTTTTTACATTGCAAATTATGGATATTCCAAAAGATTTCAGAATGATAGAAAGCTGTGTAAGTGTATACAGGAACACAAGGTATTAGACTTTTCAGTCATCTTCAGCAATAAAATATGATACTACCAAGAAAAATTCAAAAGAAATGATCAGGCATCGTGAAAATAAAAGAGAAAAGCAGAAGTCTTTTCTATAAAAAGATATTTTTTGTGAAATTTAGATTTAAATGTAGCATTAGACAGGATGTTAGTCAATCCTCCACAGCTTGTGACTACCTAAACCAAAGAAACCACAACAACTAAGTATGATGGGCCATCAAGCCTAAAAATAGTTTTGCTCTTGTAGCTTGCTTCCTGGAGTTGTGAAAACACTGAGAATGTCAAGTACAAAAGAGGTCACAATGCATGGCTCTGAGTTGTGCTGATTATGATTTGTACAGAGTTTAATTACACGATAATGCATGTCCATAATCAGTAACTTTGGGTCATTGACAGAATTTGCCAACACTGACCAAAATGATACCGAGGTGAAAAGACCTGCTAGAAGACATGTCGCCACATTTAGTGGCGGAGTGACTCATTTGCATGTCATTGGATGGATATCAAGCTCTATGGGTGGGCACCAAAGTTTGCAAATAAAACCTTTGCTGTACAAAAGCAGTCCAGCTGCTGTGACAGGAAATCTACGACAGTAGCCTTTTGAACTTTCTGTGAAAGTCAAATATTGCCTAATGTTGATGTATGTCTCCGTAGTGGTGTTGTGAAAAATGATGTTTATATTTTTATCTGAAAAAAATAAATATTAGCATCCCCAAAACAGAAACAGAAATAAAGCGTGAGATTTTTTAATCAGAATTTTAGAAGTCTGTCAAAAGTAGCCATTTCAAACCAACTCCTTATTCTGAAACAATTGCAGATAAGCAAGTAACTTGGTGAAAATTATTATTATTATTATTATGTAGACTTATATACCGCTTAACAGTGCTTTATAGTACTCTCTAAGCGGTTTACACAGTCAACATATATCCCCTCAACAATCTGGGTCCTCATTTTACCGACCTCGGAAGGATGGAAGGCTGAGTCAACCATGAGCCAGTGAGAATTGAACTGCTGAACTTTTGATGGCTAAAGGCAGATGGCAGTCAGCAGAAATAGCCTGCAGTGCTGCTTTTAACCACTGCACCATCTTGGCTCTCTCTCTGGTTCTTCTCTTCCCTCATTCCTTGAAATATGTGTCTTGTAGAGCAAATAATTGCTTTGATCAGTTGTTGCATTGCTCTCATACACAAACTCTCATGTATAGACAGATACTTTTGAATGTTTGGTACTATAATTCACATCATCATTGATGATTGATGGTGCTAGTGTTGCAACTTGTCACTTGGTGTCATGAATAGATGGGTTTTCTGTGACTGATCTATCTCCCTTCAAGTCATCCACGCAAGGACATAGTCATGCTTGAATTTAAGACTTCTTCATTTTTCTTTTTCCTTACTCTTATAGCCTTCTTTTTCTCTACGACTCTTAAGGTAGCATATATGTAATTTATCTGCACATTGATAATATATATAGGGACTAAGGTTTAGTAGCTTAGAGGGTTTTATGGTAAATCTGGAACTCCCTAATCCCAGCCCAATTCTTTAAGCACTCAATCTTTCAATGGATAAGGAACATTGTTGAGATACTTTTCAATTAGATCTCAGACTGGGGACATAGTACAGAATCAGCACTAATCATGTTTATTGATGGATTCTATGGGAACTGGGATAGTGGTAGTACAGTTATTCGGATTCTCCTTTATCTCTTGGGAACCTTTAATACTATTGATCATGCTGTCCTTTTTGACAGAATGTGAAGATCAGGAGTGGGAGGCACAGTATTGTGGTTCTTCTGTTTTCACAGCTGGTTTCAGTTGATGTTGGTGTTGACTGGCAGGAGAGGTTGCAACTGAGGCCCCTCATGTGTGAGTGCCATAGGGCTTGATGTTTTTTCCTCTTCTGTTTAGCATCTCCATGAAACTGCTCTATTGGGTCATCCATTATCATAGGATCAAGTATCATAAATATGATCATAATATCATGTTGCCTGGGATAATCAAATTCTATTTGTTTGAATTTGGATGGGAAGAAGCAGGCTTAAACTCTGCCCTGGAAAGATCAACTCACTTTATGTTTTGTAATCTCTGTATCAAGCCTTTAAATATTTTTAATTCAGATACAACTAGCATGGAATTTGGGGTTGTCTTAGACTCAAAGTCACCACTTAAAGAGCAGGTACCTGCTGTGTGGAGATTTTGCTGAAATACATTTAGTGTGACAGTGACATCATTTCCTGGGCTGGGAATGCAAACCAATGGTCACTCACATCATCGGCAACTTTTATGCGAATTTTTGCAATGTGCAAGATTGAGATGCCATTTGTAAGCTACAACTGATCCAGAACAGTGGTGTGGGCAGACGTGTTATCTATGTAACACCTGGGCAATTGCTTCCTAGTCAGCTGCCAAGTGCAATTAAATTTACTGGTTGTGATCTATAAAGCCCTTCTTGGCATAGGCCCTATTTATCTCAGTCTCTCATTCATTCTGCTCATCCAATAATAACTGACAAAGTGGACTCATTCCAGGTCCCATCTTTAAATCAGTGTCATCTGATAGAACTTGTGGCATACCGCTAGTCTACCTGATCTTCCCTACTATCCTTCCAACGGTTTGACTTGTCCCAGCTCTGCTGTCTTGGAAGATTTAGCTTTTCCCCTAGGTGCCAGGCAATGTGTGCTGCTGTGACAATTTTATTAATGTGTTTTATTTGTATTGTTTTTGATTCTTTTTATATCTCATATGCCATCCAGTGTTGCTCTGAGTAGAATGGCTTATACATTAGATTTATCAATCAGTCAGTAAAGTAATAATCAGAACAGGATTTGAGGGTCATAAAAAGTGTTGCAGGCTGCTCATCCTTGTAATTCAGAGACGTCAATAAAAGGCTGCTGGTGCATATTTGTTGAGAACACTTGTAAAATTCTAAACCTCGATATCAGTTCCTGTGTTCAAATAATTTTGTTTGTGACCTAAAGATTTGCTGACTCAGCATTCCAATTCCAAATTAGCTCAATGTTTGTCAGGATTGAGAAGTTAAATGTTCACATCATGCTCTATTTATTGACAAATTGTGGATGGACACTCTATTTGTATATTGCCTTTATCTGGGGATGAGGCCATTCCAATTTTCCAGGTGGGTTGAACATTGACATTCTGGTTTAAGTGTTATCTTAGTACTTCATGCTTCTTAAACATAAGATAGATTATTTTTTTGTCCACTTTTTTATCTCAATGTACCTTTTTACTCAACTGATATTTGCTACCTTTTCTTTCAATTTTCTATACTATTCTTACAGTCTTATTTTGAATTGAACAGTACCTACAAGATATACTGTACGATGTAGTATCTCACAAGAGAGCATCTAAGGGATTAATCTTTCCTCCCCTTTTAGACCAGAGCAGGACTCCCTACTGTACTTAGAAAAGAGCAGAACAGTGCCTTTAACCCCCAATTCTTGCAGGCAGTCCAGGAGGATGCTATGGACAATGGCATCAAAGGGTGCATATCCTCTATCCAGCTTCCACAAAAGGTCCCGAGGATCAATTTAGTTCATATTTAAGAAAATTTAGTACACTAGAGACAATTAGGTTTTGTTGTAATCTGTGGATCCAAGTTGGATAATTCTTCTTAATATAATTTGTGGGTGCCTCAGAAATTTGGTACCTACAAAATCAGTATCACAAGAACCCACTCTTTAGACAGGACTCTGATGCAAAGCAGATTCAATGTTCTCTTGACTTAACTGACTGAGCCAGCTGTATCAGGAAATCTAAAGACATAATAAATAAAGTCCATATCCAGGCTCCAGCCCAAAGTTAAATCAAGAGTACCTTGAATCAAAACTTCTCAATTTGAGACTTCATGAAACAGGCACCTCTTGAACCCCATTCTCCTTAGAAAGTACCCTCCTTAATTTTCCTGATGGTCTCCCAAACTGCATACCAATTCCATCCAGGGAAATATTTTATTCTGCCTTGACTCAGATGTTAAGTCCCCTGAACCAGAGGTGTGTGTGAAATCCATTAACCTGGATCAATTTTTGTGACAGAATGATGCTGGTAAAGTGCTGATGTACTGCCTGTGGTGGAATTAAGAGGCCACTGCACAGAGATCTTGCTGTTAAAAGTACTACATTTTCTTAAGAAAAAAAATGTTATTTCTATTATTTATTATTTATTAAATCTGAACACTGCCCAACTCTCAATGCCTCTTGTTCCATATGAGATTCTCTCTTGTCCCTTTCATGGATTCATGAATGTAAGTAACCAATGGCAACTTGAAAGATCACCTCCCATCTTGCCAATGTATCCAAAGCAACACTAGGGAGTGGTAGATTTGCTCAAGCAATTATACCTGGATACATCATACATGCTACTGCATAATATTTGATTTTTGCTGAGATGCATCTTTTATATGAATATTTTTGAATCCTCTCTTGGACAACCTAGACATTCATTTTGAAAATGTATAGAATGGTGAAAGCCCCTTAACATCAAATTTCCAAAACTCTGAGGACCAATAAAACTGACAACTGGTTTTCTAATGGGACATTCCAGCTTCTTTACAGCTGCATATCCATAATTATTTAATTAGAGCTGCCAACTGTGCCTCTATAAGCATTAATTCATCAAGCTGTTGAGTTTAGGTTAATAGCCTGGAAACAGTGGGAGGTATTCTAAAGCAACTAAAGACATTATTTCTGACCAACTTAGGAACCTCCTAGCCTGATGCATGGAAAGATAAACATCTGATTGAAAGATTTCTTACTTTTCAAAGGAAAAGAGACAAGCCATTTTATTACATAAAATGCTTCTTTTGTGAAGTTTTTGTTTCTTTGAAGGTGGAAATACTGCATCCCAGTATTCGGATAGATTAAGAAAAGCTATCGATTACATGATTGCAACTGTCAGGGGAACAGCACAAAATGGAGAGAGATCTTGTTCCTCTTCATGGAGCAGATAGGCAAATGCCCCCAATTCCTGTAGGGGGATGGACTTGCATTTGCTTATATTCACAGATGCCACTAAAGACAGTCAGCACAGCAAAGCTCTTTCTACTTTTCTGGGCGAATGGCGATAAAGGAGGTGCTGGGAAGCAAAAGCAAATTCAATGTGCATGTTCAGGGCAGCTGTGTTGTCTTCCAGTTTTAAACTAGGCTGGTAGAAGTTTGTGACTGTGTGTGTGTTGAAGAGACCTGTGGATTGCAGTATCTTTGTACAATAAAGGTTGAAACAGTGGATTTTGTCCTCCCTGTTGAATGAATTACTGGTCCAGCTTTCTCTGGATTCAGTAGGTTCCTTATTACTTCTATCTACCGCCTACCTCCCCACTGCTTTGCTCTTCATCCTCCTTCTTTTTCCTGCTGCTCCTTTTACATGCAAAGAAGTGTGTTTTGTTTCTTTCTCCTTTTTAGTGTTCAACATATTACTTGCATTGGTTCCCTATCATTTCTCTAACATCTGATTTCAGAATACAAAATTGTGTCATCACGAAGATGCAGGTTGGTTTAGTGATGTGAGTGAGAATATCACCACTTCCAAATGTGAATGCATTCTGGAAAAGTGCTGTGTTGAGGTCTCTCCCTATCAATTACTTTTACCATCTCTGTTCTTCCCAGTGGATGTACGAGGTTACACCTACAGCCTTAGTAGTGATGCTCTGAGCAGAACAGAGTAGCTTAGATTTTGATTTCCAGTAATGCCCTAGCATGATGCTAAGTTAAAACTATTGTGGCATATTCAGATGACTGATGCAACTCTTAAAGTTCTGGGCTGAAAAAAGTGGAGCCCAAAAGGTATGTGAGCAAGAGCTTTGCAAGAATATGAGAAACATCCCCAAAGTATTAAAAATGCAGGTTAGTATGGGAAATGGGTGAAGCAGACTTGTAAATCAAGACATGTGCTCCAGACCAAAAATGAGTTTCCTTTCTTTATCTTATTCTACATTTCCCATCACTTAGGGAAGGGGAAATGAAACAGTATAAAGAGATGCTAGAACAATGTAATAGTTTAAAGACGGGGTGTGATAGTTCAGCAGTTAAAGTCACTAAGCTTGACAGGTAGAAAGCTGCCAGACTGAGTTCAAGATCTGAGCAACACACAACGGGGCGAGCTCTCATTCCTGCCTCAGCTCCTGCCCACCTAGCAGTTTTGAAAGCATGCAGAGGTGAGTAGATTGATAGGTAGCACTATAGTGGGAAAGTAACAGAGTTCCATGTGCCTTTAGTGCATAGCCATGTTGGCTACATGACCACAGGAAATGTCTTCAGATGATGCTGGCTCCTTCGGCCAAGAAATGGAGATGAGCCCCAAACCCTAGAGTTGGACACAACTGGACAGGGAAACCATGACCTTTTACTTTAAAGGAGATTTGATCAGGCTCAACCAAAATGACAGCTAAGGGATTCATCTCCACAAAGCTTTATGATGGCCACCAATATGCTCTTTTAAAAGGGAATAAAACAAAATCATAAAAGGTAAGGCTGCCAATGATTAGAAGTGGCAAAGGTATCCTAGTTCCAAGATGAATGAATCTCACCTGTGAATGCTAGTTTCAAAGACAACCCCAGAACTTCATGAAGTAATTAAAGAAGCACATGGTTAGCCCTTGTGAGAAAGAGAATGCAGGGATAAATATATTTCCTCCCCCCTGTTGTTCACATTTGTACTCTGTCACTCACCTAATGAGTTCAGACAAACCTGTACGTACATTTATCCATAATTCCCAGATACACTTTTTTTTCCCTTTTTTTTGTAGAGAATTTTTTTATTTTGCATATTTATTTTAACAATCATGGCAAGGTAGCACTATACAACCAAGTATAAATTGTTATTTTTAACATCTTGCTTTCTTTTTCTCTCTGCCTTGTCATCTCCTTTACTTCTTTATCTGCATATTGAATGTTTCCAGCCAGCTGCATTCAGCTTGTTCTTTTCTCTGTGCAGACTCCTTTTAACTTGAATCTCTGTTCTTGTTTTATATCCAAATGAGTTTTTCAAATGAGTTTTTCAAATGTCATGATCTCTTTCTTTAATCTTTAATCCTTTAACTTTGTTATGTTAAATATTAGTTTGATTGTTTAATGTCCATTTTCTTTCTAATCCAATCCACCTCCATTTATCCTTTTTCTTTTCTTTTTACCAATTACTGGAATTCCACATTTAAACCGATCAATTTTAAGGAGTAGCTTTTAAAATTAGCACAGTTAATATTGTCCGTGTTTATAATTTAATCCATTTTTTCCAGCAAATCTCCAATGTCTTCTAACCTTCCTTCCTCCCAGTGAGTTTGTACGCTGCTTTTGTTAATTTTTACAGGCAAAGTAAAAAGGTTTTTTCCCCTTCTTCTTTTACTTTACCCTTATTAGTCTAAGTGGTACCTCTTAACATCCATGTATCTTTTAACTGGCAGGTTCCATTCTCTTGCTTCCATCCCCTTGATGTTACACCATACATCCCAGTTTAGTTTCCAAAATGGTGTTTCTATACGCCGTTTCTCATGCTGGGGTTCAGGAGCCTATAATGGCTTCAGAGAAATGGGGCCGCTGCCCCGTTCTCTTCCTCTGGAGCACTCCTTCTTCAGATGTCCCTCCAAGACATTCTAGGGCATTTTCTGCCCCCAAATGCGATGAAACCAGGGCTCCGATGATCAGAGCTCCGATTGTCTCACCCTCACTGAAGCTAACCAGAACTGGAAGTCTCCAGAGACACTTTTTGAAATCTATAGAAGCTTCTTTCTTTTTTTTAAATGATGGGTATTATTTCAGACTTGTCTTGCCTCCATGACCAAATATATGAAGATTTTGAGTAACTGTTTGGTTTTAAAAAAGCTCCAGGGCATCCATAGGTGTGGGTTGTCAATTAATTAACAGGCTTTCTGAGTCTTAAAATGACTAGCTACTTTGATTCATTATTCAACCCCTAAGGAGATGGTCCCATTTCCCACCTTACTTTTCAAAAAAGCCTATTTGGCTCATTCATTGTTCTGCTGAAATTTGCTGTGAATATGAAGAAATAGTTATGGTATACTCATCAAAGGTGTAAGGAGGTTTGAATGAACTGCATTCTCTGCTTAAGGAGAACCATAATGTGACAAACACAAGATGTTGGTGGAGGCAGAATTGCCTTTTAGAGCCCTCTTTCAGCATGGCTGGAATGTCAGCATAATATCATGATCTTTAAAAGAAATGACATCGTCACCTGGTCCTGTACTTTGATTGTGGCCTTTGGTGTTTGTTTTTGTAGATTACAAGTCAGTTCATCACCTTATCAAATAGCTTGGAAAGTACTGTGTGTGAGTATTCATGCCTAGACAAACATATCCCATGCACACATAGGAACAAACCTACGAGGTACGGTTGAAGGGTAGTGAAAATGCACGAGATAATACAGAGCTTTGAATTCATTAAACACATTTTATCCCTACTGATATATTCAGATCTTTCATAATCTAAAAAAGGTCTTGCGAATAATGACAGAAAAGCATTTTCATATATACTTTACCAAACTCTATATGCCACCTAGTTAAAAGAACAAAGTCCAACTAATTCAAACTTTGCTGTGAAATTGAGTAGTAGTAGTAGTAGTATGAAATCCTGTCTACATTGTTCCGAAACTTTTCTGGTATTTTTTTTAGTAAGTTCGCAATAATAATGGTCCATGTTGTTTTCCATAGGCATGCTTATCTAGTAGAATTACCTCTGTGGGAAAGGTGAAAAGCAGAAAAAGAAGAGATTATGTCCTTGAGAAAATAACATAATCTACTTGTCAAACATTCTCAGGCTTGCCTATTCAGAGAGGATTACAATCTAATTCAGTCCCAGTGATCTCAGGAATATGCAATTTTATGTGTGATATGGGTGAATGATTAATTACCTACTTGCACTCACAGCTTGGCAGAATCTGAGATTGCCTATATTGACCATTGGGATTTATGCACTCCATCATTTATTTATCTCATGACAATTCAAAAATGTAAAACAAAGTTAATTTATTTTATTTATTTATTTATTTATTTAATTAAATTTGTATACCGCCCTTCTCCCCGAAGGGACCCAGGGCGGTGAACAGCCATTTAAAACAACATAAAAGGTAAAAAACAATCACACATAACATGGGGAATTACAATGATACCGAATTTTAAAATCCAATTAAAATTAATAATAATATTAGCTGCAATCAAATACTAAAAACCCAATTTAAAATTTAAAAGATCAGATGTCTACAGTTCAAAAACAAGGGCCATAGGAGGAAAGCATGTTCTGTTGAGTGTCCTACAGAATGGTGATTGCAATGTAATTTTCATTGTCTACAAGGACTATCTTCCCTTTTTAAAAAGTATTGCTTTCTATTAAAGAAAACTGCACATCACCTGAAAATGTTCAAACACAGCAGCCAGACCAAAGACCTACTGCACTAGCACACAAGCCACACTCACTATTGTGTACCCCGTGATCCCACCTTTGTCGCCACAGTTGGGTATTGGGGTGGGGGGGGGTAATAAGAGTGCAGAGCCGGCTCAACCTAACTAGTCTATCAACACATGGTGTGCAGACCAAAGATGAGCGCCAGTGTCTGGTGCCCACTTAAGTAACCTTCAACTTTTCCAACCTAGATTTGCCCCCCAATCGCAGCCCGGGCTGGGTCCGTGCTGTCCACGTATTGGATGGGCAATTGTTGGGTCACTTCCTCCAATCCATGCCTGAATTTTTTCCATGCTGTCCGCAAGGGGACACAACATCCTGTCCCCCCAAGCGAGCCACAAAATCCTGGTAATGAGCATTGAGGTGGTTGTGACCTTTGTTGCCCGGGCAGCGGTTCCCAGCTGTGTGGTGCTGGTCTCAGTTGGGGGATACCCTCTGTGACACCTGCAGGACCTCGTGGTGCCCCTGAGGGTCCTGACTGCTTGCCATCGTCTCCTACCAGTGGCTGCGATGTGGCTGCTGGCAGCTTGGGTTCACCTCTCGTGGCCTCATCCAGTGAATTGTCTGCCCACTCTATCTTGGAGTCTGCCTCTCCAGAGTCAAATCCTGGCTCCGGGAATGCGGCGACCCAGCTGCCTGGCCCCAGTGGTCGCGCCCTGGTCGCTTCGCCCTGTGGCTGAGTTCCCCAGCACTCATCTGGTGGATGTGTCTGTGGACCAGCCGCCCATCTTCCAGTGCGACCTGATACAGGACGGTCCCCTGCACCCAGACCACAACTGCAGGGACCCACAGTGTGCCGTCCCCATAATTCCGGACCCACACCTGGTCTCTGGCCCTGAACGTACTGGGGGCCCTACGTGGCAGTCTTACCACTTTGGAAGCATGGTCTGAGTGCAGCCAATCCATCTTAGTTCAGCTGGGCTCTGCCCTGTGGCTACGCAGGGGGTCGTATGCTGACTTAGTAAAAACTGAGTCCTTCATAGTCCGGACCATCTTCTCGGCTTGCCCATTGGATGCCAGGTGAAACAGCATGGACGTAAAGTGTTGGATCAGGTTCTCCCTCAGGAAGGACTGAAATTCATCTGCTGTAAACTGGCCCATTGTCCAACATGACCATGTCCAGTAGTCCATGTGTGGCAAAGATCATCCTCAACTCCTGGATCGTCCTTGCTGCTGTCATGTTTGGGACCAGGACTACTTCCACCCATTTTGAGTAGTTGTCGACTGCAATGAGAAACAGCTGGCCTTGGAATGGACCTGTGTAGTCAACGTGTATACGGGACCAAGGGGGTCTGTGCGTTATCCAATGGCTGCGTGTTTGCCTGGGGCACCTCTAGTCTGTGCACTTGACATTTGCTGCAAGTCTGTACTCTGATGTCTTTATCAAGCCTAGCCACTAGACGTAGCTCTGTGCAAGGCCCTCGACTGGATGATGCTCGGGTGCCCTTCGTGAAGGTTCTCAAGTACTCTTGCCTGCAAGCTTTAGGGGACGAAGCTCCGGGCCCAAGACACTGCCCAAGTGCCCCGATTGCACTCCTGAGTGGAGGCTCGGAGCACGTGCAGTATTTCATGGATTGCCATGATTTGGGCCACCGGGGTCAGGGACGGCTCTACCTTGGGCAATGGCAGCCTACTTAGTTCGTCGTGGAATTTCTTGATTTCAGCGACTATTGCCAATTCTTTGTCGATCTAAGTGTAGTTCTGCTCAGCAGAGGACAGTGTCCTCAAGTAGTAGGCAATGGGTGCTTGTTGCCCATCCAGCTCTTTGTGGCTCAAGACTGCTCCAATTCCATACGAGGACGCGTCTTATGCTATGCACACAGAGTGCCCGTAATCAAAGTGTGTGAGTACAGCATCCGAGGCCAGCAAGGCCTTGGCTGAAGTGAAGCTGTAGTTGTGAGCCTTGGTCCACTGCCACGTGACTGACTTATCCAGTAGCCACTTATCCAATGGCCTCTAAGCAGTAATCACAGTCAAAGGCTTTCTTGGTTGACCTGTTTGGACTGCTTGCTCTGCTGACTCTTAACCCCAGACTGAACTGCTTAGAGGCCAGATAAGGGAACTTATTTAACCCTTTCCTGCCACATTGCTCCATCTGGCCTCTCTGTCCAGAACATTTACACGACAATTTTTTTCTGAAGCCAAACTGATTGTTGGATAGAAGGTTCTTTAACTCTAAGTGGATTGGTTCATGATTAATTCCATGACTTTGCGGGTGACACGACAAAATGAGATTGATCTGTAATTTTCAACTAGATTGGGGTCTCTCTTTTTGAAGATAGGAATGACCATGACTAATGACCATAAGTCAGGCAAAGTGCTGTATCTGAATGATTTCTCGTAGGTTATGCTTAATGGCTCAGCTATGGTGGTGGAGAGTTTTTTTTAAAGAAGTATGCACATAATCCATCAGAACCAATAGATAGGGATGGTTTTAGATTGCATAATGCCTTTTCAATGTTGTCTTCCGT
>JANHFO010002036.1:116613-131359 GCA_032468095.1 Pareas carinatus
AAGAAACAAAGAAAGAAAGAAAGAAAGAAAGAAAGAAAGAAAGAAAGAAAGAAAGAAAGAAAGAAAGAAAGAAAGAAGATTTGCAAGGTCATAAGAAACAAACATTTGAATGACAATTGTGAAAACGGTCAATTATTTTTTAAACAGACACTCAGAAAGCTGGATAACATTTGATAATAATGCTATGCCTGCTGGATGGGAGACATGAGGACAAAAAACACCTCTTTGACTGGAGGTCTGATAACCATTAATGCTTTCAGGACTTGGGTGACCTTCCAGGTCTGTGGAATTACCATACTCAGAATATTCAATGGGCATGAAAATTCTGGAAAGTACTGGGTTGGGAAGTTTATATTAATGTTTTCTATCTCAACAGCGTTGCTTGTGTGGTGAGCATCAACTTCAGGAACATCAATCCATGTAGTCAAAGCAGTCAGTTTTCAGATCTGTTGCCTTCAAATAATTTTCTATCCCTGATTGGTTATGCCAGATGAGGAGTTAATGGCAGCAAAGATCCAACATATCTGGGTAGTGTCCAGTGGAGGAAAGCTGAGTAATCTAAGCTTATTTGATTGGATTTATCACAACTATTTTCCGCTGGAAAGCCAAATTGCAAGGTACTCACCTTTACTTGAAAATCAGTTCCACTGAAAAAATTGGGACTTATTTCTGAGTGGATCTGTAAAGCCTCTCATTACACAGCTATGAATAAGAAGTGTGCATGCTTGAGTGAGTCTCTTCTTCCCCTCTCCTCTTGCTGCTCATGTAAAAATGAAAGTAAAAAATGGATGCTTGATTGTATTATTGCTTTATACAGTGATGATTTTGCTATTGCAATTAAATAACGGATATAAAATAATGTAGCACTGTTGTTAGGGGGTACTTTCAGATGAAGAGCTCCTAGTGTCAACAATTAAAAGGTAAATGGTGTTTTGGTTTTGTATCAAAAGGGTAGAGGAGGAAAAAGAAGGAGCAATAGGACTGGAAGAGCTGTAAATGAACAGGATAATTGCATCTATGTCTGTGGAAGGCAATTCACAAAAATGTTTTCCCTCCCCACCTGAATCAACCCCCAATCCCCCCCCACTTTTTAAAATTCCAAAAAGAATAATTTGCAGAATTCTTTTATCAGATAAAACAATTCTTGTTTTTTCTCCTGGAGAAATATTATTAACAATATCTGAGAGAAAATAATTTAATTTTTTTTTGCCCTACCTGTATTTTTTTTATAAATAACCCAAGGTAGTAAACACATCTAATACTCCTTTTTCCTCTTCCAACCCCACCCTCCAATAATGCTGTAGGGTGAGTTGGGCTGAGAAAAGAGACTGGCTCAAAAACACCCGGCCAGCTTTAATCCCTAAAGCAGTACTAGAATTTATATCACATATATAGTCTGTTACCTTAACCATTAGATAAAACTGGCTTAAAATATGTGTATTCATGTTTATTTAATCATTTAGAATGTCAAATACACATTAAATACAGTGTTAAGTACTAGAAATGTTATTGCATTGTAGCTAATATAATCAGTGGCACATTTAATGTGTTGAATACAAAGTGACTAAAACTCTTTTAGCATTTTAATACTAATGAAGTCAATGCAGTTATCATTTTGGGGATGGGTATTTCAAAGAGTAGCACTAAATTAAGAGATCTTGTTTTCCGGTTGGTGCCAGAGAAATCATGTGGACTTTTGTCTGCTTATATACAAAAAGCTAGTTGAACTAAAGTCTCAGCTCAGAGCTTCACTGATTTGTCTGAGAATAGTTAGGTGGATCTTAGAAGATTGGAAAATTTTTTGGGAAGGAGGTTGAGAAGATAGTTCATGGAAGTTCTGGAGAACATTGGAGGAAGAAGGTTATCTGCTCTCCCTTGGATCAAGATTCAGGCTGGGGAAGCTTTCTTTGACCTGGCTTCTATTTACATGAATTGGGGTGAAATTGTTATTTTATTGAAATAAAAAAATAAACAAAATCTAAGAACTAGCCCCAGGAACACCACTATTTGCAATATTGTGGAAGAGAGAAGCCTCACCACTTCTCTCAATAAAGATAATCACTGAATAATAATAATAATAATTAGGGAGCTTATAAACAGGCTTAACTAAATAGCGATGACTAATGGAATCAGGGTTCAGTCATTAGGATGTTCAAGCAATGTCTGACCCTCTCCAAGGTGTTTATTTCTTAAGTACAGGTTTCACAGCAAAAGGCAGAAAGTACCAGCAGTGTTTCTATTGGCTAATGCTTAGGTCATCTTCCACCTTTAGATCCTTCCCCCCAACCCTCTTAAAAGAGGCCATCTTAAAGCATAAACAAGAAGAAGATCATATAAGTCAAAATAACAAAAGAATGTTTTGAGAACCAAAAGGTACCAAAGATACCAGGGCCTGTGGAATCATATTGCCATGGGAACCCACTTACACAGTGTGCTGCTATCGGTAAACTCTAGATGACCCTTCCTACCATTCAGCCACCTGGATAGCTACCCAGAGTTCTACAGATGACCATTTAAATGGATTTCTTTGGTTGACAAAGGGATTGTGACAGAGAGTTCAAATATGTATACTTTTGTGCAATAATACTATTCTGGCAGGTGATTCTATGGCTTACTTATTTACGATCACTGCAGCATCCCCATGATTATCAGGTCAAAATTCAGACTCTTGGTAACTGATCCATATTTTTGATGGCTGCAGTATTCCAGGGTGGTGTGATCCCCTTTTGCGAACTTCTGACAAGCAAAGTCAATGGGGAAGTCAGATTCACTTAACCTTGCTACTAACTTAACAACTACAGTGTTTCACTTAACAAATGTGACAAGAAAGGCCATAAAATAGGACAAAACTCACTAAACAAATATCTCACTTAGCAACAGAAATCTTGGACTCAATTGTGTTTGTAAATCGAAGACTACCTGTACATATACCACACACACACACACACCTCAAGCAAACAAATTAGGTATCCTACCCTAAGTATCCTTTCCCCACCTTTCTTCCTTCTCTCCAGTGTCTGGTAAAAAAACAATGTCAGTTGACTTCTTTGCTCTTTCCTCTTGTGCTTCCTGTTTGACATTTTTGATCTTCCTTCCTTTTTTGAGGGAGCAGAGGTCTTATAGCTTGTGATCTGTCTGACACAGTGCACAGATGGAACTTTGTAGTTGCCAATCAAGTTCGTTTCTGGCATTGTTTCTTGTCACTGGAATGTGTGAGAAGGTCTGGCACCAAAACATTTTCCTGACTGAGGTTGAACAGGAATTCCCCCCCCTTACTTGCCCATGTTAAGGAGCACAGTAAGTAAAGTTATCTTTTTCCAATGAAGCAGAAAACCTCACAAGCACCTCTTTCTGTCTCAGGTAGTAAAAATAAAGTTGTATCAAATGAACTAAGATACAGTTTGTTGCTCTCTCCTTATACCCTGTATCATCTCTCTGGCGAACTATATTACTCTGCTTAATAAGAGGGCTTTCCATCCATACCAATGTTGTTTAAAGCAGTGGTCGCCAACCTGTGGGCTGGGGTCCACCAGTGGGCCATGAGAAATTTTTTATGGTCCACAGAAAAATCTGGAGATTATTTGAATTTTTTTGTGTAGTTGTATGGTTCCTCTGTGCATGTGTGCGTGTCTGTCTGTCTCTCTGTGTCTGTCTCTCATTCTGTCTGTCTGTCTGTCTGTCTGTCTCTCATTCTCTCTCTCTGTCTCATTCTGTATGTGTGTGTGTGTCTGTGTGTGTGTCTGTCTCTGTCTCTCTTTCTCTCATTCTTTCTCTGTCTATCTGTCTCTCTGCTTCTTTATATCTCTCTGTCTCTCTGTGTGTGTGTCTCTCTCTCATTCTCTCTCTCTCTCTATGTCTCTGTCTCTCTGTCTCTGTCTCTCTCTCTCAAGCAGCAACAAATATCACACTAAAATATGTAACAATTAAAGAAACTTCAATAATTTTGTAATAATTAAACTAACTTTATTAATTTTGCTACAATTAAACAACCTTTAAAGATTTTGTTATGATTAAATAAACATTTATGGTTTTGTTATAATTAAATAATCTTTTTAAATTTAGTTATATTAAATAGGTGTCTTTTATATAAATAAAATGAAAGTTCTATGGTCATTATTTTACAAACGTATCAATCTTTTTAAAAATTCATATTAGTGGTCCGTAGGATTTAAAATTATTAATTTAGTGGTCCCCGAGGTCCAAAAGGTTGATGACCACTGGTTTAAAGAACCAAGGCATTATTCTCCTTTGGAAGGAAAAAGTGTTCCTTGCTCACATTCCACCAATTACGTACACATTTGGCATGAGCATAATGATCATAAATGCAACAGAAGTGTTATGTGTTGGTCCAAGTTTATGTAAATTGCTGAGTCATTGCTGGTAGTTAGGCTTATTGTGGGGCTCAGGCTTTCTGTCTCTGGGATGTTCGCATGGGAAGTTTGCTTGCATTTCATTGGTTGCCGCCTAGTGGCTAAACTGTATGAATAGAGCTGCACAGCAATCCTTGCTGCTTCTGTTCCTGTTTCAGCTAAGACTTGTAAATAAACCTGTTCCTGTTTTCAATCTCCTCGCCTCTTCAATGCCTTGACAAACCGAGTATATAACAAGAAGAGTCCTTCATTTTGCTACATCATTTTCGTATCTTGCTTAATCCAGCTGACTGTTTTTCGTGTTCCCAGTGAAGGTGACAGATACTTTAGGTTCCACTAGAACTCTGTGCCATGTTTATTCTGCCTCTGTATAGGCCATAAGCTCACCAAGCTGTTGTGCTCCAAGTTAGTCATCCTTGGCTCCTCACTTCATTCAAACAGGGTAGCAAGTTATTTTGCATATGAGGAGGCAGCCATGCTTAGTAACATAATTGTGATTTGACATATTGGATACTACATGGAAATCTCAGCTGAACAGATGGTGTTAGGATTTAACTAAACACTTAGGGGATGCAGTTAACCCATGCACTGAACTTGTGTTCTTGTTATTTTTACTTCAAGCAGGTTAGGTATAAACTAGTTGATGGTCACAGTCATTACTGTGGTCCTTGCCAATCTATGGCAATCATAATTTATTCCTTTCAAACTTGGTGCCAAAAGGCTGACAGTGTATGATTTTCTTATTTTTGTCTGTATAAAAATTAAACAGGGCAAGGAAAAGTGTGAAGGGAATTGTTTTGTCTCTCTGTCAAATTACTGGGACAAAGAATCATCCAAAGCAACTGAACGGAGGAAAATTTGCTACACATAAAATAAAGAATACCTTCATAATCCAAGTGTGCCTGAAGGCTATGGGAATTTAGAACAGGAGGAACAAACTCGGGTTTAGTTCCAGTAATTCAAAATGAGTTCAGAAAGCAGCTGTGACCTGTAGTAGACAGAAGGAATAACCTCGAGAAACAGGAGGAAGAGCTGCAACCAAGACAACAATCACATAAAAGAAGTCAACCTATTTTTCAAAGTGCCTAAAGGCCAGACAAGGAACAATGGATGGAAACCGATCAAGGAGAGATTCAGCCTAGAAATAAGAAGAATTTTCCTAACAGTGAGAACAATCAACCAATGGAACAGCTTCCATTCAGAAGTTGTGGGTACTTCATTACTGAAAACCTTCAGGAAGAGACAAGACAGCCACTTGTCAAAAATGTTATAGGGTCTCATGCTTGAGCAGGGGGTTGGACTAGATTGCATAGAAGGTCCCTTCCAACTCTGTTATTCTAAGAAATCTGAGCCAAAGACAGAAATGAAATTTGATAAAGCATCTCAGATATGACTTCCAGAGGTCTCATGAAGATAAATTGAGGGAGTTGTAATCACAATCATGCTTTCAAGGCAGATATCAGCCCTCCAAGATAGACCAAACCTGGAAACAAAAGACACATATGCTATTACTATTTTCATTGTAAAGTTATAGTAACAGAATAGTGCACTCTTGATTTTTGAGGATATCTTCAGCGTCATTCTTGACTCCTGGCTACTGCCTGGACAGGTCCATGCAGGTTTCTTGGCAAATGGTTTGCCACTGCTTCCTTCCTAGACTATGGATCACTAGCCTAAAGTCATCCACCTGTCTTCATGCCTAAAGTAATCCTTGTACCAAATTAACTTTCCCTGTGGTCTTTGGTCACCCAGACTAATATCATCAGGAAACATTTGGCTCTATATATGCAAGATACAGAAAGGTCTCCAGGGCTGGGCAACTTCTGTTATGGACTTTCTCCCTTGAAAAAGTATTCTACTAAAAATTAAACCAGCATCATTCATGTCGGTGTTTTTTAAAAAACCTGCTGTGGTGCTGCTTATGTTTATTACTTGTTTAATGCTCCCTGTTTTGTTGCTTTTATTGTTTATTAGATCATTTTAGTTCAGCCTGTTGGTTTGGTTTAATATCAAACAGAATCAAGCTGGAAGGTATCTTGGAGGTCTTCTAGTCCATCCCCCACTCAAATAGGAGATCCTACACCAGTTCAGACAAGTGACTGTCTAGTCTCTTCTTACAAACCTTCAGTGATGAACACTCATCAATGTCTGATGATAAGCTGTTCCACTGGTTAATTGTTCTCACTGTTAGGAAGTCTTTCCTTAATTCCAGGTTCTCTCCTTGATTAGTTTCCATCCATTGTTCTTGTCCTGCCCTCTAGCACTTTGGAAAATGAGTTGACTCCCTCCTCGTTGTTACAGCCTCTTAAATACTGGAATACTTCTATCATGCCCTTCCTAGTCCTTCTCTCTAGGCTAGAGAACACATTTTAACCATTTTTATGTTTTTTCTAGAGTTGCCCACTGCCCAGGCTCTACTAGAGTTGAGCAGCCAATAAATGTAAACAAATAATAAATAAATATTTGATAAAATCTCCAGGAATTTATATTATTGTTAGGTTCCTTCATTGTATTATATGATTGCTATGCTATAGAAGATGATATTATATTTTTTGGTGTGATGGAGCTGAAGGGTATCACTACCAATGCTTTTGTACTGCATTGGCATTTGTTGTCTTAATCTCCATTCTACATCAGAATTTATAATGATGGGGTGTGTACCTTGCACCTATAATAGCCTATAAAATTAAATAAACAAATTACCAATTAATGGAATTTATTACCATTAGACAAGGTGATGGTCATTATTTTGGAGGATTTTAAAAGGGGATTGGGTAAACTTGATAGTATCAAGAATTGTTAGTCATTAAATCTCTGTGCTACACCTAGTATAGTTCTGTGCTTCCAAACACCAACTGCGCGTGAAAAAAATGAATATATTTCCATCTCTTGTCTTTGAGCATTCCAGAGACATGCAAGAAACAAACTTTTGGACTAAGATAGGACTGAATTCAATCCAGTAGATCTCGTTTTTAAGGCATATAAATTTTTCCATCTCAACCTCCCACAATTCTCCAATCTCAACCTCCTACAATATATTGTTCTACAGAAAACTTTCCATTTCAGTCCATTTGTGTCACTGGACTGCTCGAAACCCTTGCATTGGTAACAGCAGAGGAGAACCTGCCTGTGACATTTGAAGTGGCATAATTCTCAAGGTGTAATTTATTTTAATCTTCTAGAAAAAAAACTCCACATACTTTATTGTCAAGAAAAACATTTCAGATCCAAAGATTTCTCTGTGTCTGGATTAAACCATTCCAACCAGTTGGATAGGAATGCAAGTAGAAAAATAGGGACCACTTCGGTGGGAAGGTAACAACGCTCCATGCGACTTAGGCATCTAGTCATGCCGGCCACATGACCCTGGGGACATCTTCAGACAGCGCTGACTCTTCAGCTTAGAAACAGAGATGACCACCATCCCTAAAGTAAACATGACTAGCATACATGTGCAAGGGAACCTTTACTGTTTTTGCTAGTTGGGGCTATTATTTTGAACTTGAAGCCACTGTTTTGAATTTGAAATGTTTTGCATAGCTGTAGTGCATGGCATCTTTTTTCTCCTCAAGAACTTGTTGAGTTCACAGATCTAAAATGAGATATAAAAAGGAGCTTTGGGGAATTCAGGTCTGATAATGAACTCAGCATCAGTAAGCTAGTAACAGTAAGCTACTTCACTGTGTAAGGTCTTGAGCAAAATGCTTTGTTTCGGTATTGGCCATACAGCCATTTCAGTTCACGCTTTCCCTCCACAACTGCAAGAAAAAATAATTGCTGTCCCATATTTTTCTACAACACAGAAGGAAAATGAAAGATTTGGCTTTCAAAAAGATATTCTCTTGTACTACTTGCAGCAGAAGGACAGTAATAGCTACCCTTACACTCCTGAATCATTTGTGCTCAAGTATCCAAGTAAAACTGTAGAAAGTAATAGGAATAACTTTGAGCAGTGATAGAACAATGAGCTGTAGTTGATTTAATTTGAACTGTAATACAAAACTTCGAGCAGTGTTCCATTATATGACTACATACAGTATACAGTTCTATTCTTTATGGCTTTTTAAAAGACATCATCCAAAAGTTAATAAGCTACATTTGAAGTGGTACTGCCAAACGCTAGCTTATAGTATGAACGTTCAGTGCACATATGATGAAAAAGCTCATAACCTTAAAGTCAGCTTCATTTATTTAAACTTAATTAAACTGGAGTCCTTTAATCTCCAGCATAGAGAATATGCACCATTCCTCATTAAGAGTTTCCACTTGGTATAGCTTTTCTTAATTGTAGCTACTCCACATTTTAACGGGATTGACATACAGAACTCATACACCCAAAGCAAGAAATTGATTTTCTTAATTCCTAGCAATATTTATCAGCTTATTTGTGTATGTATTTGAGTGGGAAAATCTTCAGCAGAATAATAAAGTTGTAGGGGCCATGGAGATCTTTTGCCCAACCCCTTTCCCAAACAGGAGACCCTATACCATTACAGACAAGTGACTATTCAATCTCTTCTTAAAAATCTCCAGTGATGGAGCACCCACAACTTCTGAAGGCAAATTGTTCTATTGGCTAATTGTTTTCCCTGTTAGGAAATTTCTCCTTAGTTCTAGTTTGCTTCTTTCCTTGGTTAGTTTCCATCCATTGTTTTCTGGCACTTTGGAAAAGAAATTTACCCCCCCTCTTCTTTGTGACAGCCCCTCAAATATTGGAATGTGCTATCATGTAAGTTTCATTCATTCAGAATTAAATAATAAATCAGTGTATACGGCCTGAAGATGCAATTGATTCATTGATGATTTGCCATCAAGTTGGTGTTGACTCTTAGTGACTGCATAGAGAGGTTTTTCTCCATGATGATCAGTCCTTAACTTGGTTTTTCAGGTCTTCCAGTGGTGCTCCCATTGGCACTGTAACTGAGTCCATCCATAATTTGCTCCATGAGAGATCTGGAGTGTATAAGAAACCCAGGTTCCCATGTGGAGGCAATAGAAATGAAATGAAACCTTTATTATCATAGTACAACATGTGTACAATGAGGTTGGCTGAGCCTCCCTTCGCGCACTCCCTCCCAACACATCCAGATACCACGTTGTTATATTATTATTTTTCATTTAGGAGTCTGACAGACCACGAATGAAAACTGTTCTTCAGCCTGTTTGTGCAGCTGCCTTGACACTCTTACAAAAGAGGGCTTTCCCCCCATCAAGTCTAGCAATCTTAAAGCATCATAAATTTTTAGCACGTCAATTTGACATGAGCTTCTCTTCAGTCATTTTTTTTATCTTGTATTAATATATGATTTCTTACATGGGTAATACAACTTCAAGTGGTCGATGGGTACTACAGTACTCATTGGGTTAAAAACCAAGTTCATTAAATTTCCTTTGATAAGAATCTGCACAGCTAATGGGCTGTTAAGGCCAATTGAATAATTAATATTTCTAAATGCCCTTTTGAAGATTTTCTTTAAATACTAATCAGAATTTTCTGCTTTCTCAGATTTTAAAACCTTCAGCTTTGTTAGAAATGCATTCGACACAATTGGTAATTAGTGTTTCTGACTGTTCCAGCAGTTTCTGAGTCACAGCTGCTGAATACTTATTCATCCTGTAGTGGTTGTCAGAAGATGATTTTTAACAGAGCCATAACACTGTAATGGATGAAAATAATGGCAATTTGGAAGCTTTGTATGGAAACAGCACAGGAAATATATGTATATGCAGGTCCGGGCAATGCTTTAGATTTGATTTCCAAAAGATTCTTCTAAACATGTAGGGTGTGGATTTACTACCTGTTTTTGCTTCTTTAAAGCAGTTGTTCCTTTTTCAGGGTTCATATCAGTGTTCCTGAACAGTGTAGTTGCTGCACAATATAGTTTTGGAAAAAGATGCAGCTGTTTTAAAGTGAAACTATTGGGTACTACATGAAATGAAATGAAACTTTTATTGTCATTGTACAACATGTGTACAATGAGATTGTCTCCCTTCATGTGCTCCCCCCCAACACATGCAGATGCCACATTGTTACATTATTGTTTTTCATTCAGGAGTCTGACAGCCCATGGATAAAAACTGTTCTTCAGTCTGTTTGTGCAGCTGCCTTTGCTTCTGTATTTCCTACCCGATGGTAGGGGAGTAAAGAAGGGCTGACCAGGGTGTGAGGCAACGGACCCTAGTGATGTCATCCAGTGGTCTCAGGGGACAATCCACGATGTTTTTCTGTTTTCCTCACCACCCTCTGTAAAGTTTTTCTGTCCGCGGCTGTCAAGCCAGCATACCACACCGTAACACAATATGTGACGTTGCTTTTGATGGTGGACCGGTAGAAGGAGGTCATCGGCTGTTGGTCCACTTTATTTTTTTGGAAGTCCCTAAGGAAATGGAGTCTCTGTTGGGCCTTTCTGACCACCTGGGTCATGTTGATTTTCCAGGTGAGATCTTCACTGAGATAGACTCCCAGGAATTTAAACAAGGAAACTCTCTCCACACAATCCTCCTCGATGTAAAGTGGAGCAGGTTCCTCTCTCTTCTTCCAGAAGTTTAACACCATCTCCTTTGTCTCGCTGATGTTTAGGTGCAGGTTATTTTGTAAGCATCATGTGGATAGTTTTTGAACCTCCCCCCGTATGCTGTTTCATCTCCATCTGTAATAAGACTCAATACAGTGACATCATCTGCGAACTTAATAATCACAGTGGAATGGGTCAGACGATACACAGTCATGTGTGTACAGTGAATACAGGTAGGGACTGAGCACACAGCCCTATGGGGAGTCAGTGCTCAGCTTCAGTAGAGTGGATCTGACAGACCCAACCATCACTATTTGTGGCCAGTCCCTCAGAAAGTCTTTAATCCAGTCATAGATGGAAGAGGGAAAATCCAAGTCAGTTTGCTTTTTTATAAGAATTCTTGGCAGAATGGTATTGAATGCCGAGATATAATCTATGAAAAGCATCCTGACATAGCTTCTGGATCTCTCCAGATGACTGGCTGCAGAATGTAAAGCAGTAGCTATGGCATTGTCTGTCGACCTATTCCCCCTGAAGGCAAACTAATGTTTGTCAAAGTTCGGTGAGAAGCGTGTCCTAAGGTGTGGAAGAACCAATCTCTCGAAGCATTTCATCACTACAGACGTTAGTGCAACAGGTCTATAGTCATTTAGGCAGTTAATTGCTGTTTTCTTTGTAACTGAGACAATAGTAACTGCTTTTAAGCATGATGGAACATTGGCCATTTGCAGGGAGATATTAAAGATCCTTGTCAGGACCCCTGCTAATTGGTCGGCACAGTCTTTAGCACTATCCCCAGCACCCCATCTGGGCCTGCAGCTTTGTTGAGATTCACAGCCTTCAATACAGCTCTCACTTGGTGTTCATCTAGAGTGAGTGGTTGGACCTGCGGGCAGAAGCTATGCTGTCTGGACTTTTCACCTCATAGCGGGTGAAGATGATGTTCAACTCAACTACTAGTGAGGTGTCTGCGTTGACTGTCTTCCTTATGTTGCCCTTAGACGTTGCAGTCCCTGCCACACCTGCTTCGGGATGTTGTCTGCTAGATGGTTATCCACCTTATGTTTGTATTGTTGTTTTGCCATCGTAATGCCTCTTCTGAGGTTTGCCCTGGCCTCTTTGTATCTATCACTGTCCCCTGCCTTAAAGGCAGAATCCCGGGCTCTCAGGAGCCTCCGTACCATGGCAGTCATCCAGGGTTTATAATTTCCATAGACTCTGATGCACTTATCCACTGTTATGCTGTCAGTACACACTTTGATGTAAGAGAGCATGGCATCGATGTATACATGCAGGTCTTGATGTTCAAATACACTCCAGTCAGTGGTTTCAAAGCAATCCTGCAGTTGACTGAGAGCACCATCTGGCCAGGTTTTAACCATTTTCATGCCTGGCTAAGTTCTTTTTCTGAAAGAGACATATTTCAGGCATAACAGCAGTGAAAGATGATCAGATGTACCCAGGTGGGGGAGCAGAATTTCTCTGTATGCCTGTTTCAGAATACACACGATCTAAAGTGTTCTTCCGTCTGGTTGAGAACTGCACAAACTGTACAAACCTAAGGAGAACTGTCTTTAGACAAGCTTGATTGAAGTTTCTAGCCACAACAAGATCCCCCTCTGGATAAGTTTGCTGCTGCCTGGTGACGACATCCTTATCTTTCTGCATTTTTAAGCACACTTCTAATGAAAAGAAATAAAAATCTGCATACTTCAAAGTAAGGTACTAGCCTTCTGGCACTACCTTAATTTCAATAATATTTGGATGACCCCAAATGTCTCCTTGAACAATAAAAACGGAAATACACCCACTTGTTCTCAAGGACAAAGGTAACCAAGGACAGCCCAAGAGTCTTTGGGGATAAGGGAGGTTTGGAAGAAGTGATCATTATTATTCTGGTAAAATTATGGTTCTTGCTATTTATAGATCTTCTTTGGCAGCTATTTTTTGAGAAAATCCACAACATATTCTGATAATTTTAAATGGGTCAATTTCTACAACATTGTTATAAACAATTTAACATAGCCCTACAGCAGATTCATGTTAGGCCTGCTTCTTCTTTAAATAGAAAATTTTCTTCTTTAAATAGAAAATAAAACCCAATCTTATATTAATTTTTGCTCCAAGAGACGCATTAGCACTTATTTTTTGGTTGGGTCTTATTTTCAGAGAAATATTGTACTAAATGCATCTGTCTGGTTGATGATATTAACTGGGGTTTATTTTTGAGGTAGGGCTTATATTACAAGCATCCTGAAAAAGTAAAGGATGTAATTTAGCAAAAATAGACCAGGTTCAACTGAACACATAAAATCTGCAAAAGGCTATGCACTCAAACATATTTTAGTTAATTATACAGCCTCAGGTGGCAAAAGTGACAGAATTCTAAATTACAAGTGGAAACTGTGATATATCACAGCATTGAGTGCTGTTGTTAAAGATAACTGATATTCCTTTTAATTCCTCGATCATGTTTTAAAAAGGAATGCATTCTTTTATGGATGTGCCTATATATATGTTTTATTTTCAACAGCAAAAGTGCACAATCAAGCACTGTACTTGGTATTTGAATTGTGTGCTGGGTTTGCATTTCAAAAAGTGTGGATAAAGTCAGAATATGAAATATAATTTCATATTTATATTCATGTTCATATCTATCTTTAATTTGACTAGTCTCCAGTTACACATATAACTTTAACTTTCTATGTCATTACATTTTACAATTACAATGTGGCAATAAATTTTCAAGATCTCCATAGGTTTAGGGGGGTACTGATTACATACCTTTGTTCTACTATAAAAATTTAAGCTGAGAAGACACTAAATTATATTGCATATGAGGAATATTTTAAAATATGTACCTTAATTTCCATTTTGAAATTTCACAATTCTGAATGGGACATCATGGCCCCCAAGAGATATGGTAGATGTCCCACACTATACTAGTAATACAAAACATATATTTGGTCAGCAGACAAGATTAGGCAAATACCAGCAACAGATGTGTTTACTGTTAGAAAGGGCATAAATGTATCCTATTATCATATCATAGGAATGGAAATTTTTATATAACGAAAGCAATTAGAAGCTAAATATATGAACTTCTCTGGTTTTGACATCACACTTGAAATGGAATTGAAATTTGTTCAAGGTTATAAGGCTTTTTAGATTCAGTTCTTCCTTCTTGTACTGGCTAATAAGTTGCAGGGCATTTCAGGAAATGTCTTCACTACTGTTTCATGGGGCTTTAAAAGATGCATTTCAAAGAGAAGGAAATAATTCTTCAGGATCAAATACTGAAGAAAGTAATGGCAAGAGAGGAAATGGGTAGATGTTCTAGCTAAGTTGTTATAATAAAAATGTAATAGGTTTGCAATTTCCCCTCCTTTAAGGTGGCAGAGAAGATAGATTTCGAATTTAAAATGCTTTTTCCCCCCAAGTTAGTCTCTAGGAAATAACTGATCATCCAGGATTGATTTTTGAATAAAAATATCTACCTTTTAGCTATTTTTATTTATTTATTAAATTTCTATGTCACTTATTTTGACACAAGGCAATTCTTGGCAGATTACAACATCAAATATGTATTACAGAAATCTGGCTAAGGAAGGAGAATAATTTATCTTACTCAACTGTTTACCAGGTTAACCCATCCAAGGTTGGAGATTGGAAAAGAGGAATGGCAGCAGTCAACAGACATTTCAGCTCATTAAAAAGATTAGCAGATTGACTTCCGGTTGGCTCTGCATCGCCGAAAGACGGACTTTCCAGGTCTGCCAGCTCTGAGATCGCGTTAGAGCTGCCTGACAGCTTAAAAACAGCTGTGAGGCGGCGGAAAGCTTTCCCCTCGGGTGAAGGGGG
>JANHFO010002036.1:150591-166670 GCA_032468095.1 Pareas carinatus
AATCCCGGTTAAAGTTTCTAAATACCTCAATATACATGTAAATGACTAGGAAAATGCAGATGAGGATAAATTATCTGCAACATGATGATCACAATCGTGTCTGATATTAAGATTATTGATTTGCAAAGTTGAGGTAGGAACCAGGGGTTTCTCTGTCAGAGCTGGCAGTTATATAAATTGACAACAACATCTCACCTTTAAGCTACTAATTACTATACCAAATATCTGTTAATTCCTATGGGTAGGAGTAGAAACAATGACTTTAAACACCCAACCCATATAAAAGTTCTTTACAACCTTTACACTGGAAGTTATGAATCACTGCTATCTTTGACTTGCAGCTTCTTGCATGACTAATTAGCTTCCATAGTAACTCTCTCAGCACCTGACTGCATAGTGCAAGGATGTCTGAAGGCTGAATGTCACGGAGCAAATTCATTCTATGAGTAGGTTCATAGATCATAGAATCACAGGACTGTAAGGAACCTCAGGGATCTTGTAGTCCAAGTCTCTGCTCAAGGCAGGAGATCCGATACTATCAGAGTCAAATGGGTGTCTAGTCTGGTTTTGAAAACTTCTAGTGATGGGGCATCTACAACTCCAGGAGGCAAGCTATTCCATTGATTAATTGTTTTCACTGTTAGAAAATTTCTCCTTACTTCTAGGCTGGATCCCTCTTTAACAAGCTTCCATCATGACTTTCCATTCATGGGCAGGTAGCCTGGGATGCAAACAGGGAATTATTCAACTACTACAAATGCTTGTGTGATTTATGTGATGTGATCTGGATACATGGTTCATTGTTTGGAATTGTGTGGTTAAAAGTTAATTTTTTACATTTGATTTCCCTTTTCTTTTTGTCAATATACGGAGGTAGTATCATTACCTAAAGATGCTGAATTCTGGAAAGAAGTGCCTTTTATGTGTCCTTGAATGTAATTCTTAATATAGGAACTGTAACTTAAAGAGGTAAAAGCTAGGAAATTGAAATCAAGCACAAATCTTTCCATTTCTGACAATATGTCCATGAGATTCTTTCTTTTTTTAAAAAAAACACTTTTTAATGCAACTGATCTTCCTGGTGTTAGCAAAAGTCAGACACAAGCGAGATATTTATGGCAATATTCTCCCTATCACTGTATCGTATTTAGTATATCAAAGTATCTATATCCTTTTTTTCAAATATGTAGAGATGTCCTTATTTTTAGAAATCATGTTTTTTATCTGCTTAGAATAAATCTCCCACCCTTATTTCTTAACAGCATGGAGAGTTCTTGTATTTCAGTAAATAAATATACCTATGACAAACCTGTGATTCTATACACTATGGGATCTTCTCCAGCTAAATTCCTGATCAGAAAAATAACATTAGGAGTTAACCACTGAACTAAATGGACCTTCCTTCTAAATAGGCATATTTAGTCTTAGTTTGTTAGGTATTAATTCAGTGCATTTGAGTAAACCTAACCAAGCATATTGGGTGCTGGAAGCCAAAAGATTTTCAATAAAGAAATTGCAATCCAATGATGATTACTTCTAATAATTCCAGAAAAACTTTTAATTTTAATGAGCAAAGAGACGAAAAAAAATACTTTAATAAGAGAACAATTATTCCTTAACTTTTTGCAGGGAGAAAATAATTAATATGGTTAATTTATTTTCCCAATTCATGAAGCTGAATATGTCTCTTATGACAGGACTGGAATCTGTCTACAAACATCTTTGATTCATTTCACTTTGAAAACTTGTTTCTGTCTATGGTAGAGAGGTCCTTCTCTTGCCATACATTTTCTCAGGTATTAAAACACTCACAGGCTGATTATTTTTTCTTGACATGCAATCTGTTTCTTGGAGGATGAACTTGAAGAGTCCTGATGTGCCTACTTTTCTTTGAAGCATTTTGTTTATAGAAAGTTTTGGAATTGTTAGTGAAGTTTTGATTGACATTCCCAAACTTATTTTACAAAATGGTCCAAATTTCTGTTAGAAAATATTGCTTTTTTTAGAATGAGTCAAACTTTTCAGTCTGTTTGGCAGATTAATTCATTCTTCCTGCCCAAGACTGGAACAGGAAAGACGGGTCGGGGAGAGATCTTTACTAAATTAGCCAAACTATATCAAGAAGATGATCAGGCAGCCTCTGTACCTGGTCTCATCTAATCTATTCCTAGTCAAGAAATAAATTGGATATACCATGATCACTTATGATAAAAGTCAAACTCGGTAAACAAAGAAGCAAAATAAAGAGTGGCAATTCTCTTTTTTGAGGGGGGTAATAGCCCCCCAAATATTAATCAACTTTAGTCACACTAATGGATGGCCTTTGTTAGGATCTGGATGGGAGAAATGTATATGTCTTGGTTCTGTTAGATTTCTCAGTGGGTTTCAATAAAATTGCCTATAGAATACTTCTGATGTGACTTGGAATCAGACTGATCTGATTCCAAGAACTGTTTTACAAAGATTTTATTCCTTGTAGGTCAGTTGCAGTGGGTGATGATAGGAGAGTTTAAACTCAGTCCCTGCTCTCTTGTGGGGGCTACGGTGTTCAGTTCTGTCACCCCTACTGCTTGGTATTTACTTGAAATCTCCAGGTGAGATTATCCATCAGTTCAAAATACAGTACCATTAGTGTCATGATAAAAGTTTTACACCATCTATTCTGAGTTTGGCTGATAATGTTGGTGAATTTTTGACATAGTGTTTGAAGGTTGCAAAGGTTTGGATTGGTGAGAGCAGCCTAAAATTGAATCCCAACAAGGCACAATTATTCTTTGTTCACTGAGATTCTGTCTGCTCCAGTGTTTGTTGATGGAGAAGCAGGACCTCCAAGGTCCTGGTCCTCTATCAATAGGGTCCTGAAGGCACAGGTCCATAACTTGGAGGTTCTTCTGAACTCATGTGCTCATGTGTTGATCTTAAGAGCTCTTTATTGCACAATCCATCTTCAGGACTGTGTTTACTAGCTTGAATTGGGAAAAGCAGATGGTAGATCCTTACTTTTGGGGAGTGTGGGATGCCAAGACACAGAAGTGGTGCTTTTCAGTAGCAGTGCTAGCTCTTTGAAGTGGCTTCACTGTGTTTAGTAGGCAGTATTGTCAGACCAGCATGGCTCATGATTGATTTGAACTGGGGAAGTTTCAATTCATAGCTCAGTCTTAACTTTGCAAAGTATCTGAAATCTTGAATGTTTATCTGGATGGGGGAGGATGCTGGGAGTTTTAATCCTTGCAACCTATGGGGTGAGAAGGTGTGGCTATCCAAATTACTGTCTTTGATGTGGTCCCTGCTTCATTTGCAAACTTCTGGAAGATGAAAATATAATTGGAAATGGATTTTGTCTAAATGATATGCATAGAATAAAGAAACTTTGGTTTGAATTAGGCATTTGAGAATGTCTAAGACATAGGTGTCAAACTGGTGGCTTGTGAGCCAGATATGACCCGCAGTTTACCTGTTTCTGGCTCACAGGCCGGGCCTGGCAGTGAGCAGGATGATCCCTAGAGGTGGCTGAGCGGGGTCATCAGTGGCCATAAGGAGATCGGCGTGGGCCATAGCGGGTGGCCACAATGTAATCTGGGGGTCCATGGGAGGTCTGTGAAAGGTCTGTGGGGATTGTGGAGGGGTACAGCGGTTGGTGGGGGTCTCTGGGGGACTGCGGTGGGGGAGCGGGGATACCAAGCTGTGGTAGCAGTGGCAGAAGTCCGCAATGAAATTGGGCCTGACATTCCCGGTCTAAGGGATACTAATAGTAATAGTTGTTTTATTCTTTTCTAGCTACAATAAGGTAATATGTGGTCAGGATTTCCTGTGTTGAGGTTGCATCTCAACAGCATCATAAACTTCGGGTTCTACTTCTTACAGTAAGTTTAGAACTGAAGAATTGGCATCCCAATGCAAAGTGTATCTGTACACTATGATTTAGAACAGGCAACCAGGTGTGTAAATTGATCCTTTCAAAACAGAAATTTTATAAACACAGTGACCTTAAAGGTATGGAGCCAATTTATGTGCATTATTCAGAGAAAAACCACCATTTCTACCCATGAATAATCTTTATGAATAATGCCATAATTTCTGGTTTTACACTTCAGAATCATTTGCTGGGCAAAATTATAGTTCAAGAAGGGAAATGTAGCAAATGGAACTACAACACATTTTTAAAAACTACTTTGAGAATGCTCATGGAACCCAAAGAAAAGCATCTTCATGTTCCTACCTGTGTCTCAATATTTTTATGTAATCTGAAAATTTAAATGTACATAAGGTGTTCATACCCTGGAATTCTATATATATTATCATATAGCAATAGCATTTTGAATTGTATACTGCTCCATAGCACTTTACATCCCCCTCTGGGTGGTTTACAATGTAAGTATTATTTGCATATTGCCCCCCAAAATCTGATTTCTCATTTTACCAACCTTGGAAGGATGGAAGGCTGAGTTATTCTTGAGTCCCACCAGGATCAAACTCAAGACAATGGGCAGAGTTTGCTATAACACTGCACTTAAACCACTACGCCGCTAGTGTTACTTATATATGCCAAGTGAAACTGTAGCTTCACGTGGGAAAAGACAAGACACTGTTCTCTAGATTTCTCTTGTATGTGTGAAGAAAAATGAAGAAGAAAAAGAGAGAGAATAGTGCTGGGGTGGAGGAACTGAAGTGAACAGGGACTTTTCATGGGCATTAAATATGTTAAAAATTATGTTACCTGTGGCCCCTTTACTCTGACAGCACAAATTTACTAATGATCCTCTGTTTTATGTCATAAACTTTAATTACATGAAGTTGCCAAGAGAGCAAACAAGCATGGTCTAATAGATGAACTAATTTAAACTTACTCAACTTGGTTTCTTAAGTTGTGCTAAGATACTTGACTTAGAATTCCCAATCAGCATGTCATGTCATATGAGAATTTTGGGTACATCAAGACAGTGGGCTTGCAGGATTTTCAAAATCTGTTGACTCTGCATATTTTAATGTCAGCCTTACCAATCTCTTTCTCTTATCACTCTTCCTATAAATTTATCTGCTTATATAGATAAGTAAATAGTATGCACTATCTTGACTACCTTAGTTATAATAGAGGAAGTTGAGATTATGGTTTCATTCAATGTCATGGCACCATTTACAGTGCCAGAACTAGCAAAAGAATCCATGGCAGTAGTACTGTACAATACACCTAACCTTACCAAATACACTAAGATCAAAATACACAGAATTATGGACCTCATCAGCTTCTGTTTCACTACCTACTTTCAGTTTGATGGACAAATATATCAACAAATCAAAGAAAAATACATGAGATCACAACTTTCAGGACTCAGCAGAGACTCTAATACAATGTCTAGAAAATTTAGAACTCCTTACACATACCACCAAAAATATGAATCTGGTAGGTAGACAATAATAAAAAAGAAGACACATAAAAGTATGAACAACATCTTCAAAGGGGTAAAATTCAGAATGGTTGGAAAAAACAGTAACATACTAGCTTTTCTGGATATTCTCATCAGCAGAAGAAATGGGGACAAATTACAAACATAAGTCTATCGAAAACCACCCACACTCACCAAGTGCTCCACTACCAAAGTAACAACTCAACCTCCCACAAAAGGATGTACACAAGGACATTATTCAGATGAGCACAAACACACTGTAGCAAGCCAGAAATGAGAGAGGAAACAGACTGCCTATATAACATTTCCCAACAAAATAGATACCCACACAACTTTATCAAAAAGTGCCTAACCACACAACTCACTGCAGCATAACTAACATGAGCTATGAAAGGATAACAGTGCCATACATCAAAAACATCTCAGAAATCACCAACAGTCTATTTCAACCACATGGCATGTCCATAGCACACAAACCAACTAAAGACCTTCAAAATATTTTAAGTAAACCAAAACACTTACTAGCTCGATAAGAAAAAAAAGTCATCTACAACATATCTCAATGTAAGGACTATAACAGCCACTATGTAGAACAGATAGAAAATTAGACCAAGCTATATATAAAAATGGTAGAGAATTTCCGGAAGCTTGGCACTGAGAGAAATCAGTCATCAATGGGCATATAGAGATAAGCTACGTTTACATACACTATGAGTAAAAGAGTAAAATAAAAATGCTAAAAAGGAAAAAGACTGGAACACCTCCTGGCAAGCAATCAACATCCAGACAAGCAGAGATTAATATCAGGATTAAGACCAGAGAAGCAAGCGATCAAGCAATAAACAGCAGCCCAGTCAAGGAACTACCAAGAAGAAAACATCATCTCCACCAACATTGACAATGTGTACATCGAAGAGCAAACTACGAAGGAAGATGTTTCTTAAATGAGTAATGAAACATTTTCACAAAAGTAAACATGCTCAGAGAACACAAGAAATCCACAGTTCAACCCTGTACCACATACTGTATATTCTCTTCTACTGCACATTAGTTCTAGCTTTTCATTAGGACAAATTTGAATGCAGTTACCTGTTTTCTTTCTGATTTACTCATTAGTAACTCAGAACTCCCTTATACACACACATATATTTCTACCAATTAAAACATCAATTATTTCTAGATGGCTGGGTTTTTTTAACGTGAATACTATCTTATTCCTTTTGAGGAATACCCATATTGATGCATTAAAAACAATTCAGTTTACAAAAATCAACCTGCTTAAGCATTGTGACTTAGATAATAATGGACCAATACATTTTGCAGCATATTTTAAGAACATCATTCAGTACTTAGCAACAGTCACTAGTTTGACTTTCTAAACTCTAGGGAGAATGATTAAGAAGGAAGCTTGGGGAAAAGTGTCAGAAAGTGTGCAATTAAAGTAGATGAGGGGATAAAAGCATCTGCCTAAAATTTTGGAAAAATGGTGTGAAAAGAAGCCACAGTGTGTTCGGTTGAATGTATTCAACCATATTTGCAGTTATTCAACAATGCAGCTTACACAATATTTGCTTTCCAGCTTGAACTAAGTGGTATTGCTTTCAAGATAAAAAATGAATTAGCTTTCTTGGAGATGTGGTGAAGGTAGCAGATATGACAAATTGTGTTGCACCTTCTCATTTGGACTTTCCAAATAATTCACAAGCAAACCAAAAACAACAATCCTCACCTAGTGCAAGCCAGAGAATTATTGCCTCATTTAGCTATACTAGCAATGATATTGCATCTATAGCAGCTTGGATTAAATACTTATTAAAGTTCTATATAGGTTCATCTAAGAATCCACAAAGAATCTTGTTGTTTTAGGCCAGTAATGCTAGATATGCAAAGAATATAAATAAATAAATAAATGTATTTCTAAATGATTATGGCACAATGATGTCATGAGGTCAAATGCAAAAATTAAATGTTTTGGCTTTCAATTGACATTTGGTTGATCTTGTATGACTCTTGGTCTATCTTCAACCCAATCATTTTAACAGGCTATTTTAAATCAAATAGTATGCAACTTTTAATCTCAAATAGCAAAATTACAGCTAGAAAAATAAACCGCTGTGTTGTTGCGGCTCATTAAATATAAGAATAATCTTAGCCGATTTATATTTTGCAGAAGCAAAAGATTACATTTCAGATGTAATGTAGAAAAATCACATATGCATAATTAAACTGAACTGACATTCAACCATGCTACTTAGAGTAGTTGATACATTATTAGAGGACTATTGTATTTCTCGGAAATGACTAATAGTTAAATAATCTGCTGTCATTAACATTTTTCTTATAGGAGATGACAAGAGTAAATTAAATTTTGTTTTGTTTACAAAGTCTGATATTAAAAAGAAAGCAATACCAAAGTGAGTCACAAGTTTTTAAACATCTATGTCTTTCCAATGTCTCTTTCTCCTTTTTCTTTCTCTTGCTACACATTAAAAAAATTATGTTGGGGAACAGGCAGCAAATATATTACTGTTCAATTAAATATTCATTTATCTATTTGCTTAATTCGACAAAATCAGAAGACGCAAACTTTGAATCCTGTCTCTTGTTGTTAGATCTGTCTCAAAACGGGTCCTACTTCCCTTTAGATGGTACTGCCTTTGGCCTTACCCCAGTGGGCATGAGTGATCCCCCCACAACTAACATAGATATGTTACAGGTCTCTTAAATGAAGGCTTTACATCCACAAACTGGAAATCTGAAATATCAAAGAGAAAATCTTTATGGGAAGATTCAGGGCCAGCTCCACCCAATCCCACAGAAATGCAACTTCGACTCCCAGTGCCTCACGTTGTCCTTGATCGAGATCCAAACCATCCCTATCTCCCTCTATTGCCAATCTTGAACTATGAAAAGGATCAATTTACAATAAGTTGCTGAAGTTAACTGAAGCCAGTTATTTAGATAAGGCTGACTGAGTCACATTACAGTTGAGAGCTTTTTCCACAGCTCATGCCTGTCCTCTGGCATCAACTGCCAACATTTTAAAAAGGTGCTAAAACATTTCTAATTTATGGATTTTTGTGGAGTTGGTTTAAGCATGAATACTTTATACAGAAATGCATGTTTTATTCAGAAAAATATTCTACTTGGCGGGTGCGACGGCAGTGGAACCGGCCCACAATGGCAGTGGGTCTGGCACCCCTGCTTATAGCTCATTTTAACTGCCATCCTGTTTCAGGGCTGGGCATTTGGCCAAAGTTTGAATCCATCTCTCCCTTATTGGAGTCAGCCCCCAACTTTGCAGAATAAAACTCATTTGCTATGGAAACTGCCTCAGGTGGCTGAGTGCTCATTGGCTTCCTTATTACAGGTTGTCAATCTTCAAGTTCAAAGACTGAGAAGTTCATGATGCCCAATCAGTAATTTGTGAAGATTTTTCTGTCTCTCCTTGATTGTGGCTCATGTACGGTGAATAGACATAAAGCTAATATTGTCCATTATTTGATCAGGAATGTGTGCTCTGATCTACTTGCCATCAGTGAGTCTTGTTAGATGAACTTTGGCTCATCTTAGTTCAGACAGGTGCTCCAATGAAACAGGAGTGCTCTGCATTGCAGACTGGTTTCTAAAGCAGGTATAAAATTCTTTGAACCTCTTGCTGTCCTGCCAGAACAATACAATGATATGTTATCAAACTGCCCTTTGAATATTTCTACAAGCAATATAGTTTATCCCTGAATTTATTTTTTTTAATTAAACCTACTTCTGAAATCCCCAGGGTTATCGGTACTGGGTGCTTTCAATATGAATATTATTGACAGTCATAATCTGTAATTATGCATTTTGGGGGTACTGTATTTTCTTTACAATTCTTATAGAATATAAATACTCATATTTAGGGTGGTTTATATGTGGTTTGGCCTCAGATTTATTAGTGGGTGAGTACAGACTGCTCCTCTTATCTATTGCAACATCTGGTCTGAGAAAAAACTTTCTCCATTAACTTCACCCAAGAAGCAAGTCCGATGTAGCAATTTTCCCTTGCTCAATGAGCCAAAAGAGTCCCAGTCTTTTGGCCAGTATTCTAGCTATTATATCATAGCTGATTGGTTCCCAAGTAGTTTCCTATACAGGGATATTCTCATAATTCACCCTTCTAGTTGGATGACCTCCGAAAAATGAAATAGAAGCAATAAAGCCTGAAGTGTTCTAGAGATTTATTTGCTCCTATGCTTATTGTGCATGCCTTATTGCATTTTGCTTGCAATATGTTAGGGTGTTTGTGATGGTAAAGAAGCTTTGTCGTATAAACATGACAAAGAATCATTTAGAAGGCTTCTTTAGTGTTCTGCTCAGTCTACTAAATTCAATCTGTTAAATAACTCAAACAGAGCTACTCATTCAGCGCTGGGGGGAAAATGCCTACTTTTTTGCTGTTAAGGTCAGGTTAGAACTTGTTTTCTTCTAGTACTCATTACAAATTTATATCTGAAGAACAGCAGAATTGGATCTTTTCTGGGCTGTTTCAGGCAAGTCTGATTAATAGAATTAGATGGAATTCTGAGGTACTTCAGGTTGATTTTGGCTGCTTCTGTCTACCTGATGGGTGATTGATCTATTCATGATGATAGAGATTAATGCTTCTTTTAAGGTTGGATAGTCTGTCTCCAGTTTGAAATTGAAAGTGTAAAGTTCCTAAGCAAACAACCACATATTGATTCTTCTGTATGCCCAAGTTAATCAGCAAATGTTTACCCTTACCTCTACCCCATTTTTAGGGAATTTAAATGTAAATATGGTGTTTGGGATGCTCAGATCTATCTGAATTGGATTTTTCAATTAATATCAGTCTGGGATTAGAGTTCAGTGACTTCCTTTTGTCAGTGGAAAAAGACCACCTGTCAATGCACATTGACCATGGATTGGCCAGATTTTTGCCCAATTCCTATCGTGTTGGAGGAATAGATCTGGTTAGTAAAGATGAACAGTTCCCTGGCCTTTTCTATGGGATTCTCTTCTTTCATATTTAATAGTAAGAGCAACTACTGGGAAATGTTGTCAGATTTCATGGATTGAGGTAGTTGGTGACATCCAGCTCTATATTCTATGGGTTTGGATTTGGATAGTATTGTTTCCGTGCTGTTTCAGTGCAGAGCTGTTGCTTGCGCTTCAATGATTGGGAGATGCTTAAAGCTCAATATTGAGAAAACTGATTTGCTGGTGAAAGGTAGATAGGCAACCAGGAAAATAGACCTAGGAGATTTGTGGCATGTCATTCTTGAGAATCAATCTAAAAATTGTGCCTGAGGGTCAAGACCCAGGTATCAGCTTATGGCAATCTGTTACCACGTCCCCTCAGGTGGTGATGTGGACTGAAGCTGCTTCTGTCAACTGCAACAACTATAGGAGATAGCTGGCCATGTTAGTTCTTTAAATAAATACTTTATTTATTTATTTTATTTAAATAAATAAATACAACTCCACAATAGGGAGCCTTCTGCTTCTCATTTTTAGCTTTCATAGTTTTTTCTTTTTTCTTTTTTAAGGCTAAAGAATGCTACAATTTGTAGCCAAGCAGTTATCTTTTACTACCATCCTCAGCTCAGATTGCTTCTCTGAAAATGATATGAAATAGAATCACAGATTTTTTTTTACTATTTCCATTGCCATAAAATATAACCATATTTAATGCATGTTGATTAACAATGTAACATATAATATATATTTCTTTTAAATCAGCTTGTTTGTATTCCCACACAAAGCCCCCAAGCTATACAATTTATTTTCAAAGTAACAGGCAGAAAAAAACTTGTAATATTTATATCATGTATTCCTCAAGGAAGATCCATCAATACTGCAGAAGTCTTATGTAGTTAATTACTTTGGCATCTTTTTATTTTGAATAGATAGAATGTTTTCAGAGGGAAAGAATGATTCAGAAGAGACTTGGTAATTCAGACAGAATTAAGGCAGTTGATCTTTCTTCAACCAACCTGTATTCTAATATATAAACAGTCAATCCTTCTCAGAGATGCTTTAAAAAAACCAAATATGCATCTGAAATGCATGATGCAGTTTTACAGTTAGGAAAAATGGCATGGAATATTATTTCAATATATGATAACTGTGGTGATATTACTATATGCACTGTGATAGAAAGATTCAACACTACTCATTATGAAGGAAAGTCTGGTGAGGTTGACAGATTTTGCTGAAATGGATAAATTGACTTGATTAGAGAAAAGACATAATCTACATTTATTGGCGACTACAAGTCTCTTATAGACCTTTGTGTGAAAATAAAAAAATGTGATTTATGATTTTGATGATTAGATAGGATAGATTATAGAAGGAAGAGTAATATGATATAACTTTAGAGACATTAAAATATATTTGTACTTATAATTCCTGTGAAGAATATCAGAAGCCATTTCTTTATATTCTCTTTTTTTCTTTTTTCATCTTTTTTTCTTGTAATCCTTTCTTTGTCTTTGATTTCTTTCTTTTCATTTTTTCTTCCTTACTTTACATTAGGTTGTATTTGTTTTATCTTGTTTAAAAGTTTTAATAAAAATATTTATACCAAAAAACAAAGTGCCTGATGCAGTTTTATGTCAGAATTCTAAACAGATTAATGAAGCACACTCTTTCTCACATCATTTACTGTCTCCGCTAAAGATTTTTATTTTTTGTGGAAGCTTTCCATATTAGTAATTACATATGCTGCTAATTAACATGGAGATGATTTCTTCTTAAGGAGCATTCCAATTTCCTGAACTGGCATCTGTTTTGTAAATCTTAATAGATGGTAAATGCCACCACAGAGAGAAATTTCCTGGTATGAACACTGAAAAGAATTCCTGAATACTGCTTTTGTAAGGTTTTAATCCTGTTAAGTCTAGCATGATAATCTGTATTTGTATGGCAGTATTACTGCAATAATTTTCTTATCCTCTTTGGTTTTGAAATGAAATTATATTTATGTGCCAGTAGTAAATTTCTCCTTATGTTTCACATGGTAAACACTCCTGGAGGAGAGCCCTGTTAGTCTATGGTAGCCAACAATCAGAAGAGTCTGCTAGCACTTTTAATAAATTTATCATGTTTATAGTAAGGAATACGTGTTTATGAGTTCAGTTAATTTCATTTGATAATTCATCATTTCACATGACTCCTATAATCGAAATGTTCTTGTCCTGTGGGGCGATGGAGGATAATAGATAATAATAGAGTCCATTTGTTGTAATGATTAAGGAGCTAGCCTAGAAACGAGGTAACTGTGAATTCTAGTCCTGCCTTAGGCATGAAAACTAGCTGGGTGATTTTGAGTCAGTCACTCTCTCTCAGCTCAACACACCTCACAGGATTATTGTTGTGGGGACAATAGGAGAAGAAAGGAGTATTAAGTATGTTTGGTGCCATGAGTTACTTATAAAGTAATAAAGACAGGATAAAAATCGAATCTAAATCTCATCTAATAATAACTGTGTGCTATCTCATCTTTCTGTGTAGTGATTTTTTTCTGTACACCAAACAACCCAGATCTTTTTACCATTGACATAGAGCTTGGTTTCGATAGCCTTCACCTCTGAACTTATTCCAATATGTCTCTGCTTTTTTGAATTATAATGCTTAGAGCCAGTGCTTCTGTAGGGACTGACTAGGGTAGACTTAAAAGGTAACACCTTCCGGCAATCTAGCTTCAATGCACCTCAAAATAGATTAGGGTATTTATTTATTGTGTTAACTATTATATGTGGGGGGGCATATACAGTATAATACTGGACCTATATACAGTATAGCAATAGCAACCAATTTTTTTTACTTGAGTTCAGAATTAGTTCTGTTTTTTCGATCACAAGATATTAACAAAAATGCATAGGGAAAAAAGTGTGTGTTTATATATATATATACTGGAGCTGTGGGAATAGTTTGAGGACAGAAGAATGCAACTGTGTAATTCTAGTTGCTGTAAGGAGTTTTACAGAAAGATGCTTCATGTGCACTCTGCATGCTTTGAAGCAGTCCTGAGGCACTACGCAGCCTTAATAAAAACTGTATGCAATTAGTATTCCAATAAAAAAGTAATAATAATTCAGATCTAAGCCTACAAGTAATAATAAGCATTTATATTGCTTGAGAAGTGTGTCAGGCCAAGGAACATCTCATTTATGGAAGATTCAGTAAATTAGTGTATTTGTAGTGTTTGTATTTCAGAGATACGAAATATGCCTATATTACCAGAGCAATTTTCATTTATTCTATGAAGAAAGGAAAATGCATACTTAATATAATGGGAAATTACAGTCGGCATCCTCTGTCAGAAGGGTAATCACTGTATTTTCCTTATTCCCAGTCTCATTAAATCTTACTTTTGCCTCCGCGTGCCTAATGCCCATTAAGGTTATTGCTTGAAAGTCATATTTTATCTAGATGAATTCTATATCCTGCACATTGTACTATTGTTTTTGATGATATTTCAGTTATGGATAATCCTGTTAGTGGCCACTCATGGTTAGTATTACTTTTCATATTATTTTATTATTTGTACCAGGATATTTTGCTTTTGTTATCATTTAAGTGTGATACCTTTTTTCACTTCAGTATATGTGCTCCCATGCATGAGTGTCTTTATAGCCATTCTTTCTCACATCATGAATGAATGAATTGGAAGATCCAGAATTGTTCCCATCGATGGAAACAGCTTCCCATCTCAAACCTGAGAAGAATATAGTTTAGAGTGAATTGCAGTCTTGGTTGCTGCTGTCTTCCTTACAGCTTATCACAGTTTCTTGGTGGGGTATCAGGAGCTTGTTTTTAAGGGAAAAGATATATTTTGTTAGCTAGCTGACTTACACTTTGAAGGAATTCAGGGAAACACCAGCATTCTCAGCATGCCACAGAAAATCCATTCAATATACATCAGCAACTATGTATTGCATGATTCTGGCTTTATTTTTTAATTTTTAATTTAATAATTACAGAAAGCTGCTGCGAAAAGCCAGTTCAAGTTTTCAGTTACATCTCTACAACAAAGATACCCAGCTTTCTTTGTTGTTTTTATCTGAGAATTTAAGATGAATGTGTAAACCTTCATTTAACATCTAGAAGTTGCAGCTGTCCTTGGAAAATATATGAATGCTACTTTGCCTGTATGAAGTACCACACTGAGGCTAGGAGGGTTGATCCCCAGGACTGAAAGAGGGTCTGTGTTATTGCCTGCGCATTATGGGAGGTGGTCCCAGAGGCATGAACATCTCACTCTGTTGGATCCTGAAAGCCTACCAGTCTGCTGCAGGAGTTAATTAGTGGAGGCTCCTGTTTCCCCCCTCCAGCTGCAGACAGATCATCGGTTGCCTGTTGGGATCTGATTGGTCGAAGTGCATGAAGCACTGCTATTTAAACAAAGAGAAGCTGAGCCAGTGCGTGGAAGTTTTAGCTGTTGTTTGTTGTTGGTTATAATAAAGGGTTTGTTACCTATCGATTGAGTCCTGCCTTTTCCCTTCTGTTACGATCCAACACATGGCGATGAATGTGGGATTCTGGAAGAAAAGGACGTAGGAAAGTCATAGGGAACATTGATTGAATCACAGCAAGATGACATCAATCCACCCGCCGGCTCCGTTTGACCCGGCAAAGGAAACTTGGAAGGTATTCATGTCACAATTTGACTTTCTCATACTATCCCATGATCTTCCCAACCTAACTGATGATAGAAGAAAAGCACTTTTCTTAAGTAATTGTGGCCATGAAGCATTTAACTCCAGAAGAACATTAATGGAACCAAATACGCTTCATGCAATCTCATGGACAGATTTAAAAAATGCATTTCAGGCTCACTATATCCCCATTCCATCAAAATTCATCAAGAGACTTGAATTCAGGCATAGGATGCAGCGAACAGGGGAGTCTATAAACCAGTTTGTGGTTGCATTGCAAGAGACAGCAGCTCATTGTACATTCATGAACTTGGAGAATAGTTTATTAGATCAAGTGATTTTCGGAGTCCGAGACATGAGACTGCAGCGGTGGTTGTTAGTACACCCGAATTTAACATTACGCATCACCCTAGATGAGGCTAGGGCTGCCAAGTCCTCATGAAATGCAGCAGAATCTCTCCAAAAACTAGCTGGGACACCTGCCTCCAACAGAGCAATGGATGCTATGAACCAGGGCAGATGAGAGGAATTCTACTATGACTCTGAGGAAGAGAGCAATGAGGTATACTAAACCATGAGAAGTCAACCCGAACAGAGATGCTGGTGCTCCAGTTGTGGCGACCAGAACCCTAGATCTACATGCCATTTCCGGTACATGATCTGCAGGTGCTGTGAAAAAAAGGTTTGTAGAGTGGTCGAACCAGCAGTCAACAATGCAATTAGGAGTTAGTTAGTGAAGGTTCCTGTTTCCCCCCCCTCTGGCTGCAGACAGACCGTCGGCTGCCTGCTGGGATCGGATTGGTCAAAGTGTATGAAGTGCTGCTATTTAAACAAAGGAAAGCTGAGCTGGCACATGGAAGTTTTAGCTGTTGTTTGCTGTTAATAATAAAGAGTTTGTTACCTATTGATTGAGTCCTGCCTTTTCCCTTCCATTACGATCCAACACACTCAGCCCTCCATTAGTCACTGCAAGACATTGACATGATACTGAGATCTGGCTGTAATTTTGGCAGAC
>JANHFO010002036.1:175164-195977 GCA_032468095.1 Pareas carinatus
CTGTGAGAGCCTAAAGGAAATTGGACTACATACACCATTCTAACAGATTTTAAGAAAGACATTGATGGGGAAAAATGACCAGGAAGGAAAGAAGAATGAATATTTCATTCAATAAAAAACAGTTGAAACAAATGATTGTGTGCAATATGAAGGTGTGAATATTGTAAGAAGATATGAGAACTGCCATGTAGACCATATAGCAGGCTCATTCTTAATAGCATCAGAAATCAAAATTAGAATCAGTGGCTGATATTTCAGGGAAGCAATTTTTAGCTAAATATTTAAGAGATGCTTTTTAGCTAATTATTAAACAATAAACAGGATACTTCTCAAAACCATGGCTTCACATTCCTGGAAAGTATTTCTGGAACTGTAGCTCAGTCCTGCATTTAACATGATTGACTGCAATGATTTTCAAGGTCTTTTCTGATTCCATAATTGTTCATATATCATGGAAAGATAAGACTGCCTCTTGGCTGAATGGTCAATTTAGCAAAAACTCTGTGTAGCTAATCATATAAAACATATCTTTTCTGCATAATGGTTCTGAGCTTAGTGCAAAACCTTTTTATAAATTTATACTTTCCAAGTTTCTCTGGGACTAAGACCAAAACCATTTAACCTTCACCTTCAGAACACTCCAAGATTGCTTCTCTGAATTATCTGGTGTCTACCAGTACCAGCACCAGCAGACAGATGTTTCAAACAGCTCCTTAGCACTCTTTTGAGAGAATTTAATTTTCATGAAATGTAGGGAAAATGAAGGAGCTGTCTCTGGTGTTTCAGATTGTTCTTCAAAAGAAGCTCAGTCAGAGACAGAAATTATTGCATAAATTTGTGGGAATGAGATTGTGTGGACACGAATGTGATGTATGGCAAATTATCTTTTTTTCCAGAGAACATGGAAGACCCTCTAGCAAAAATGTAACATCATTACATTAATTTCAAAACAAAATAATCTAGGAATCGTAACTATCAGAATTAATAAGCTTAAAGTCAGGACCAGGAAACATTTTGGAACAGTGGGTTTATCTAGAATTTTGAAGGCACTCTTATAAAACAGCTTTTACTAGGAGGGAATGCATTTCTGTACACAAAATAGTATGTTTAGTTTTAAATTACCTATTTACCAGAAAACTACCTTCATCTCTTTTTAGTGACCTGGAATTTTTCTCTATCATCCCAATTTTGTATCTGTTCTCTCTTTTGTCTTTATTGATTGTAAATAGACAAGAATTTTCCAACAAAGCACTATAAACTATATATAAATAATATGTCTAAGGAGTCTATGTGAGTGAGATGGTAGAGGGTGATTCTTTGCTTTGCAGTATTTCCATTTGATTGTTTTTATATTAATTGGTGTAATTTAAAACAAAATCAACAGCCTTGTGGGGATCCTGGCAAATGCCAGGTGAGCTGTCCTGCACCTGTTTTTAGCCAAAGTGTAAATGGAATGTTGGATTTTGACATGCTATGCATGACTTATGCTCATGTTTATAATTATAGAGAAAGTAGCAATCATCTCAGATCTACACAAGAAGCGCTGGAATCACTGCCAGCTATCCAGTTCTAAGATTTGCATAAAAGCTGTGAGTTGTTTGGCTAGGCAATGCCAACACACAAAGCACAGAAGCTCCCACTACTCTTTCTAGATCCAAATATAAATTCATACACAGGTAAAATGCAACTTCAGTTCTGTGATGAATAGCAGGTTACAGATTTTGACTTGACTAATACAGCCTGCTAAAAACTTTATAGTAATCTAAGCAGAGTTCACAATGTTGACTAAGGGAGCACTGAGAAGAAAAAGAATTGTCTTGTTCTGTATCTTGTGGTAAATTTTATAGGCCAGTGATAATAGCTGACAGTATGTGTCAACACACATAAATCACTATAGACATTATTTAGGACTTTCTTTGGAAAGTCTCTGTCTTTTAGGTTTGAAAATGCCACAAGTCATCTTAAACAATGTATCTGGAATATTGCTTTTCAAACTAGTTTAAACCTACTATCCAATCCTACAGTTTATGGATTCTTCTCAAATGGACATGTGCCATCATCTTACCTCTCTTCAATTTCCATTCTGAAATTTTGTCAGGTTTTCACCTTGGCCTGACTGGATGAACTACTTTTTCAGTTCTCTGGGGACAAAATATAAAACATCTCTTTTCAGCAGTGCTTATATGTGGAGATAGCTCTGAGAAATCCCTAAGCCATATGCTCCTTTGTGGTTCTCTCTATAGGGAATCGTGGAAGAGATATATTTATCTTATTTTAAAGAACTACCCTGATAGAGAACGCATGTATGTGTATCTGTCACTGCTTCTGACGAAAACACTGACATATCTTTCCAGGTTGCCTGATTTTGTGCTATCATTTTTTATATTGGTCCTACCTAAAGTTGACATGTAGACATTTAGGTTGACATTTTAGAATGTTGGTGATTGTCAATGCTATTTATAGTACAGTTACTCTAGTAAGTTTTATCAATAATTATTACAGGTTTATGTATTTTGCTGTTGTGTTTCTTGCCCCAAAGCCAAAATAAAAACTTGATGTGATTACTCATGTGTCACTAACTTTTAGCAATGCTATGGAGTTTCTTACTTTCTGGGGAAATGGAAAATAAGAACCGAAAGGAGGACTGGGAGGAGGGCTGTTTTTCATTTGACAGAAATTGCGCTGAATCTCAGCCGTTTCCAACAGAACACGAAGTACACAAAATTGGTGGCGAGCCAAGGGTAGCATCTGCACTTACATTCTGTGAATTAGCAAACAATCTGTTGCTAGATGAAATAGATGCACATTCCCCATCAAGCTTTCTGAACACCTTGTAGTGATTTCAAAGCCATTTCATTTCCATTTCCAGTAATCACACTTTATTTATTTGGCCAAGAAATATATATTCTGCCTTTCTGTTTGCTTAGTCAAGATGGCTAATCAAATCAAGGTTGCATAAAGAACATTTCCCTCTCGCTACATGGGAGACTGTCTCTTAGCAGGTTAGATAATTTGTCTGACTTGACCAATTTTATCTCTTCTAACTGGCAGCGGCATCAGGCGAACAGGATTTCTGCTCCTATCCCCTGCTCCTGTTTGTTTTTATTTTGAATCCAAGAATCTATATAGTGAGGCTGAGAGAGAGCAGCTATACTCCACTACTGCCTTTAATGAAGATTGCCCTACCATTAGACTACGAAGTGAAATTACTATTTAAGAGAATATTTAAGTTATTTCTTTAGTGGGTGTATGTTTGTATGTGTGTTGTGTACACAGACACACACACATAGTGGGCTTTAAGCCCACAGGTCAAACTTCACAGGTTAGCAAGAAAACCAATAAATAATAATTAAGATCGGCTATGGCTGCTTTACTAAAAATAATATAAAATAAAAACAGCATGACATGGCACTTCTAAAAAAAATTGCATGATAGTGTGGCGCACATACAAAAGGAATGGGTGTGATACACAACTCAGACATCACACGTGTGGATGCTGTTGATTAAAATTCAAGTAAAAAGAACCAAGTAGGAAATGTAAACACATCTTCAGCTGTTCAAAAATCATAGCCAAACATCACAACAGCACACCCAAATCAATTAAAAAACATTTAAAAGGGCATTAGCAATTAAAATCTGGCAGGAAGTTATATGTGGCCACTACACCAGAAAAATGTGAAAGTAAAATATGTTTTTCTCCCCTTGAAGTATGAGAAGGAAGATGCTGCATGGATGTTTTGGGGAAGGAATTGATGAGGTCTGGTATGGCCATTAAAAAAAAATCCTTAATGCTGTTTGCTCCTTTCCTAGGTGGCAAGCTTGCAGTACGTGAGGTCTCATCTTTAGAGCATGGCAATTATTTGAGTCAATTCACCATGTGTGTACTGCAGGTCCTAGGAAACTAGATTTGAAGGAAGCCAATCTTTTCTATAGGAGGAGTTTAAGCGGTATGTGTAATAATCAGCACTACATTAACTTGAAATTAGTTGATATTTAAGTTAATACCATATTAACATTAAATTAATAGTTAACATTATAGTTAATGTTATAATGCAGTTTGTTAACAATTGGAAGCCAAGCAACCTAGCTTGCATGTTTTGCCATGGGATATCCTTGACAGACTCATAACAGAGTGAGCTCCCATTACTCGCCCCAGCTTCTGCCAACCTAGTAGTGTAAAAGCATGTAAAATGCAAGTAGAAAAATAGGGACCATTTCGGTGAGAAGGTAACAGCGCTCCATGTGCCTTAGGCTTTTAGTCATGCCAGCCACATGACCACGGAGATGTCTTCAGACAGTGCTGGCTCTTCGGCTTAGAAACGGAGATGAGTACCATCCCTAGAGATGGACACAACTAGCACACACATGTGTGTGGGACCTTTATCTTTGATCTTTGATGAAATCCTAGCTGTGTCATTTCTGTGTTGGCTGCCATTTCCTGCTCTCCTTCAAGGGCTCCTCATCCAGAGGCCATTGCGGTAGTTTAAATAAGAGAGAAGCATTGCTGAGAGAATGGTAGCCAGTTCAGTCCTTATCAGGAAGCTGACAAATCATTTGCAGATGGAAATAGGCACTCCTAACCACCACACTGACGGTGCACTAGGAGCATTTTCCAGACTGCATATCTGATGCTTCAGGGAGAGAACATCTCCTCCTGGCATGTGAAAAGTCCCTTCAGGGTAGTTAAGAAGTCCCTCAGTCCTCCAGAACCTCAAAGTTGTCTGAATTTCATTTTAATTTTTATTTCATTCATTCATTCATAAAATGTATTGGCTGCCCATCTCACTATAAGGCAACATAAGGTAATTTTATCCAGTTTGCCCTCCAATCCAAACAGGAACCCAGGTGTTCAGCATACCTAGTGACTTAAACCCAGGCTTGTGAATTCACTAGTTTTGGATTCTTCACCCAACTCATCCTCTTTCTCTAAAGATTCTCATCTTTAGAGAAAGAGAGCATGGCAATTATTTGAGTCACTTCACCATGCGTTGTTATGAATTCAGAGCAACATATGCAACAGCTGATTGGGTGACCCACAGAATTGGGAATTTCTGAGCATGACAGAATGGTGCTGTCTGAAATACTGCATGGTTTTTTTGTCCTGCGATCTCCCAGATATGCAAACTGTACTCGGAGGGTGATAAGTTCAACCTGGAAAAATAACAAGGAGTTGACAAAGGATTCACACTCTGAGGGAAGGTGAGAAAGGAAGTATAATGAGTGGGCAGGTAAAATCAAGAGTTGGGATTTTGGAAAGGAAGATAAAGATGGTCAAAAGCCAGATTTAGGCAGCTTTATCTGTTGCATGTTCCAATAGAGTTTAGAAAAAGGACTAAATATGGGCTCAAGAATCAAATCTGTGGAATTAGGTTGACATGACTGGAGGGAAAAAAGATCTAAAGAAGACTCAAGAAGAAAATCAATGAGTGGCTAGACACATGATACTTCCAGCTAAATGTAATCAATGACCTTGATTAACTCTAAGGAATTTAGTAGAGCTATAGAAGAGTTGCTTTGTACAGGTAGTCCTCAGATTGTGACTGCTCATTCAGTGACCTTTCAAAGGTATGATGGTGCTAACCTAGGAGATCTTACGGCCCATCCTCAAACCTGTGGCCATTACAGATCATGCCATTATGATTTAGGAAGTTGGAAACCAGAGTGCAATGACAATGGTTGCAGGATCCATGATTGCCATTTGTGATCTTCCCTGCCAGCTTCCACAAGGAAAATGGGGAAATCAGCAGGAAGTGATAAGTTGCTCCTATTCCTGCCACTTTTTTTGCCTATCTACCCACCTGCACTTGATAGTGCTTGTCTATGGCACCTCCCCACTAGTTGGCATTCTGTAGTGCCTACCCAGGACATCTGCCCTCCCACCATAGCTCTTATGTAGAGGCTTCACCTGCCAGCCTGCTTGCCTGGGACTGCTGCCTCTTCCCATATCACGATCCTCACTTTACAACCCATACAGACGTGGGATTATGATGACAAATCAGATTGCCATCGGTAAATGATGTGGTTCACCTGACATCAAGCTTTATGACCACATCCCTTAGGGATTTAAATTCCAATGCCAATTGCCACTGGAAACTCAGGACTATCTGTAGAACAAACACACTGTCATTAAAGAAGTATTGCTTTACAGGCAGGGAAATATCTATGCAGAGACTCAGTCATTCAGGTCATGGTTGTCTCAAAGGTGCTTTTTCAAGAGGCAACTAGACTTTCTTATTTTTCTTTGAAGATGTTTCACTTCTCATCCAAGAAGCTTCTTCAGTTCTGACTGGATGATGGGAAATTGGAGGAATCCACATTTTGGACATAGAGTACTGTTGATTTGAAAGAGGGGTCAAAGAGGTCATCTATGTCAAAACTGAACAGCCTTCTCTCAGCTCTCTCAGGTATATGACATCATCTCTCTCCTGTCTACAACACAGTCCTTTCAAAGGTTCCAAGAAGGCTCCACACCCATTTGCACTATTCAAGTGACCCTGAGGGCACAGATAATCCTCCAAGTGGTCTCAATGATGCTCTGAAAGAATGCAAATGAGCAGCAAGGGATACAAATCCTTCCATTCGCCACCATCTAGTCAAAGCTGAAGAAGCTTCTTAAATGAGAAGCAAAACATCTTCAATGAAAAACTAGAAAGTCCACTTGCCTCTTGAACAAGCACCTTTGGCACAGGCAGGAAAATAAGTTACTTTCTGAAGGGTAGGAGCAATTAACATCATAAAGTGCTTTACTGCTTTAAAGTTTGATTTTTAAAGTCAGATGTACAGTAAAGGAGAAGGATTTTCCTAGCCTCTGTAATGGACTGTGCTTTGTAATGGACTGGGAGAATAACCTTGAGTAACAGCTGCAGCCAAGACAAAAATCAGATAAGAGAAATCTGAGTCTGAAGCAGGAATGTAATTTGAGAAAATGTCTTAAATTTGACTTTCCCAATCTTTTGGCTATAGACAGGGAGTGGAGAGGCACATTCAGAATTGCAAGTTTCTCTTACTGTAACTCTTTAATAAAAGTAGTTTTACTATGGATAACTTTGATGTTCAAATCAGACTTATCTCAAAGGGGCTGATATCAAATCTCACAGGTTTGAATGTGACTGACTAAATCCCACAAAAAAGTTATGACACTAAAGACAAATGCACAGGAGAAAATGTACTGATTCTTCTGCCTAAGGCAATGAATCATTTTGGATACACTTCATCTTTAACTTTGAATTTTGTTGCAAATACACAGATATAATAAACAGATTCAGTCTGAACAACAAAAATATTTTACATTGTTTTGCCTCCATTGCTGGTCTCACTTAGCAGCAGGAATGGGAAACTATGTTTACTGCTACTGGATGTGGATGTTATCTTTGCCAGCAACTGCAAAGATAAATAGGATATTCTTGGCTGTATCTTTGTTGTTATAGTGTTTCCAGAGTCAGCAAAGAACTAAACAGTATATTTCTGTGGAAGATGCATTTTTGTAAAGAACAGAGCTTCTTTTAAGCAATAACACCACCTCATAGTTAAGGCAAGAATTCAAGAATATCTTTAGTTAGAACCTAATCTCTTTTGAATTGGTTTATGTTTTAAAATAGGTGATATAAACATCTGAGACCATGAATTGGGCAGGGGGATGTCTGTTGTAGACAAGCCAAATCATATTACAGCATACATTTTCATACAGCTTGAATTTCTTTCTTCTTTCCTAAGTCAAAAGAGTGGCCCAGGAGAAGTTGAATGATCCAGAATGGAATAAAGCATGGAACTAGAATAGGTGGTTAGGGTGGACATTGCTCTAGACTACGACTCATATTTTGCCAAGATTTCATTCTGGCTCTTTCATACATGTATTTTGTTAAAACAATTGCTTGAAGAATGTTGGACTTCTATTTTTCTCAATGAGTTCCATAAATTTAATTCAAAAAGAAAGTTTCCTTCATCCCCTTGGTTTGTTAGCACATAAAATCGTTCCTGTTGAAACCAAGATGAAATTTTTCCAAACATGTAACAAGCAACTTGATGAATCTGTACATATGTAACTACAGTGCCCATATTGTTCCTGGTTATTACTTATGCTACCTGAGATTACTTGATCTTGAAGTTCTTTGGAAAATAGCAGATTGCCTGATTTTCATATAGTATCAAGACTGGAAATTTTCTTTTAATTTCTTCTCTTTTTGAATTGGACAAAGTTTGTGATTTAGAAAAACAATCCGAGTCTTCCTGTTCATTTTTTGTAGGAAAAGAAACATTCATCAAATCTAATATTGGCCCAAAGGTAGATGCTTTAATATGGTTTTGATTGATTTAAGTGTATGGAGTATGAGAGTATTGACTGGGGTCAGCAAATTCCTAGTGAAAAAGGCAAGCTCACTGAAGGACATTTTTTTAGCTCAGCTTACTTCACAAGATCTTGTAGGATTCACATTGGAAGAAACTTCATCATAGACCAACTTCACTTCATGGAAGGCAGATAGAATCCCCATCCCCAACATTAAATAAACATAACATGGTTGATATTTATATTGTTTTAAAAACTGTGCTACAAAAGCTATAAAGAACAATGCTGATTCTCATCTTGATAACTGGCAGCTGAATATTTATAGATAAATTAACTGATAAAAAACAGCTTCCACCAAAATATAATTCTTGTACATATCTAGACCATTACTGATTTTTTTAAAAAAGAATTATTGTAATAAAGCACTTCATAATTTTGATCCATTGTAAAGCTTGATTCTTGTGGCTCAGTTATATCACCTACAGTATAAATGAATGAGTTAATCTGATATCATCTTAGCTGTCTAATTTGGAATTGTAATTATATCATGCTTGAATGCACTTTGTTGTCTTTTCATCCAGTTCTATGGTGAAAATTTGTTTGTTTATACAAGACTCTGGACAGTTTAGAACCTTAAAAGCAGAACAACACTAATAACAAAGCTAAAAATCATGGTTGTGCAAGATAGGACAAATGATTAACAAATAAAATGCTCTATTGGTAATCGACACTCACCTTTTTTCAAGGGCTAGTAGAATAATCCAGTTTCCAAGAATTTTCTGAAAATGATTTGGGTGGGAGCTATAGAATTTCTGAGAGGAGGGGAAAGAAAGCTGTTTCAGAGGATAGGCAACACAGCCAAGAAACTTAATTTTCACCACAACAGATGAATTAGGTGAGTTGATCTGAGAGAGAGTGACTGGCCCAAAGTCACCCAGTCAGTTTTCATGCCTAAGGCAGGACTAAAATTCACAATCACCTGGTTTCTAGCCTGGTTCCTTATCCACTAAACCAAACTGGCTCTTAGTTGTTTACATTTCCAGTACAAAACAATGTAAAGGCTAGTTAGTATTCTTAGCAATTATGTAATAGTGGTGAGCCACATCAATCAGAACTCCTCATGTTTTCATTTTGCCACCATTTGAAGAAGAATAGTTGAAGGGCTGTTCTTGACTATAATAAATTGTCTAGTTGTTAGACTGTGAATAAATTGTGCTTCATGGATTGCCAGGCAGACGTTTGATACAAAATGCCCCCCAATATACATTTTAAAACACACTTTTACTCTTTTCATATTTCCCAGACATCTATGTTAAGATTAGATATTTCCTTCAAATGTGGAAAGAAATGCCTTCAAAAGCTATGCTTTTGTAACAGAGTGATAACACTGCTGTAATGGGAATTCAAAGAAGAGGAAGAAAAGGATGCCATATCAATTTGCTCGGGAATTTTGGCTGTGTCTTTCTGAGGTGATGGACTGTGCAATGGCCTGCTGTAAATTGTTTTGTACAATTTACAATTAATTTACAAATAAAAGAAATGTTTCTAGGGGAAAGGTCTTTATACATACATTGGAGAAAATGTGCTCAAAATCCCATGAAAATGTGAATGGAAGCGGCAAAGTTTATATCCATTTGAAGGATATACATATCCTTCAACTGATTTATTGAGGCAGAACAGGAATGGCATACACTTCATGTTTAAAAAATGAATCATGAGTAAATGAATAAAATCAAACTGGACAGATCCCCCCATTCCTGCCTGGAAGGCTTTGTCTAAGAGTTCTGATTTAGGTGTGTACTGTGGCAGCCAGGAAATAGGGTAGAATGGAGGAAAGCAGAACCAGTTAGATGTCAAAGGCTGAACAATACAACACAAAGGATGGTTTCTAAACTCCTGATTTCGAGAGACAAAATTACTAACTCTACTGCTATAATGAAATACATGAACTAGACTCAACTAGTCCTATCTGCATGCACAAACATTTATGAGCAAAGCCTAGCTCCACCGCCTTATTAAGGCAAGTTATTGTAGATTGTTTATCCAGTGAAGAAGCATTTGCTTGATAGGCACCTCCATCCGAAGACCTTCGTTGGCCAGTTTCAATGTGCTTTGTGCAAAGAGATTAGGGCTAGGGCATATCAAGAAGGTTTGGGCATCTTGCAGATGTCCCTTAGCTCTGTGTGTTGTGATACCCATTATATCACAAGAATGCCCTAAGAACTCTTACCCAGAAATGATTTGATTCTTAGTAGAATCTAAATGTTTAGATAGTGAGTCTGAGTTTCTCAGAATCACTTTTGCTGATTTCAATAGGAATCATTCACTGGGCAATCTGATTCAAACAGATGCAACCTGGAACATCTGACCTGTACCTTTAAATCACTTTTAATTTCGCCCCCTTTTTCAAAACTGCCCCTGGTGCCTTTCATATGCTAAGAAAAAGGTTATCTCAGCACCTTTTTAAGAGTGTGCAGGCAAATTCTACTTGAATATGCATCAGAAATTAATAATCCATTCTGATTGCTTCTTTTGGAAGCCAGTCAATTAATTTTCATAGAGAAATAGGACGGAAATGGCATAAGAGAGAAATTTGACCTATTCTGGGTGCACCTGCAAGGCTTGAATGAAAATCCCAGCTGCTGGATTTGCAGAAATGAAAAATAGATGTCATACAGAAAAGCTGCAAAGCAATTTTTATCCACAGAATGTAGAACTTTTATTTTCTCATAGCCCAATCAGAGCTTCTTTGAGGGTCCTAGAAGCTATTGCATTTTCCAAAGACTATTCTTCTACAATCTCATGATATTCAAACATGATGGATTTCAGCTCCAAGAATTCCTTGGAAGGATGACTTTTCCTGCCAAAAAGCACCCCAAAGAATGAGAATGAGAAAAGCTTTCTCCTCGGCATGTAAGTAAGTATATTCTCACAATGAAGAAAACTTTCATGGTTTCCCCCCACCTTTCTTTTTAAAGGCAAGCATTATTGCCTTTATTAATATATAATTAAACTTGCAGTGCATATTTCTGCTTGCCTGATTACATAATTGGGGTAATAGCAACTCTATAATTTATAGCTTGTTCGAACAGTTTGGAATGCTCAAAAAAACCATGCTTTATAATTAGACTATAATTGGCACGCCTTGAGTAAGAACCCAGTAAAATGAAAACCAGCAAGAAATTGCTTTACAATTATTTGCAGAGAAGACTTCTTTCTGCAAAAGCAACTAGATACAAGCACATGAATTATATTATCTAGATGGAGCCTTTCATCAATGTTGATTGGTGCTTCTTGCATCAATCCATTATATCGAAGCTTTTATCTCTGAATCATTATGATCAACTATCATTGCTCCCAAAGAGAACACATTTAGTAACTTCAGATTTTAGAAGGTTATTCAGGATGCATCTCAAGGTAATGCAAATAACTGTCTCTGAGGTCAAGGACACTTACACTATCATCAGATGAGTATCTTAAATCCATACTACACCTGAGATGCCCATATTTCCCAGGTTAGTGTGTTCTTTTGTGGAAGTTTCAGTAACAGATCAGAGTGTGTACAGCACTCTGGACAGGGTCCTGTAATAAATGATAAAACTTACATTGTGTCATCACAATGCAAGTTGCATCCATTACATACAGTACTTGTCTGCAATGTTGTGATGCATGCAAGTACAAAAGGAGTAAAATTTGCATCTCAACTCAATGACAAACATATCATCGTTTGTATTCCCTTCTGAATCCTTGTAGTTATGATGGGATTATCTGCACCAGCTTCCAGTAACATTATTATCTATCTGTCTAGTGATTTCCCCATTTCAAATGTATCAAAGCAGTATGATTAACTTACTGATGATATCAGTAACATTCTAATACTTGTTAGAAGTCTGAAATGTCAGAAAACTTTCAAACCAGATCAGAGAGATAAAAAAATTGCTCATTATACAATACTTTCCCTGAAAGCGAGAATGACATACATACATACATACATACATACATACATGTATGTATGTATGTATGTATGTATGTATGTATGTATGTATGTATGTATGTATGTATGTATGTATGTATGTATGCATGTATGCATGAATGCATGATGCATACAGAGGCCTTAGAGAAGAGATGAATGAGAGGTAAGGTACTTATATAAATTCTACTTTAAAAGTCTGGTCTTCTTCTAAATATTGTAAGCAACTACTGATTAGAAGGTCATGGCCTAAGAGACTAATCACCTGGGAGGGAAATATGATTACTTTTCACAGAGATGAATGGAAGCTGTGGCTAAATATTTGTAATGCAGACATCCAGAGGACCACTAGATGGGAGCAAAGCTATCCTAATGGAATGGAGCAGACCATTAAATTTTGTTTTTATAAAAAAAAATCTATCTAAAAGTTAAGGATATTATTTTTCCTCAGCAATATTATTTTTAAAAAACTGTTGCCCTATATCTATGTAAGCTACATTTTATTCCTTAAATATTTACTTAGAGCTAAATGGATTTTGGTTTGAGACAAAGGAAGTAAAAGAAATAAAGTGCAACTTACACATTTCCTAGCCAAAATTACTAAATGGCTTAATGTTATTTCATATAAAAGTATTTTAAAAGATGCATTGTTCTCTAACAGAATGCAACAAGGTAGTTAAGAGAAATTATGCCACAACAAACGAATCAAAATAAATTTCCAAAGGAATGATACCAGCAAAGAAATAGAATTATTAATAGGATTAATAATACTTTAAGAACAAACCAGAAATGAAACCACTTACAGAAATAAACAAATCATAAATTGGCACTCATCCTAAAAGCTTGGTTTTAGTTTTCTACTCTCAACAAGTTCTGAAAACAAATATTAGCTGATATCATATATCACAACAGGTAACAGAATCATTTTGGAGACTGTTTAAGCTTCCCAACATACCACGTGGTGCCGGTTACTCTTCTGACTGTTAAACTGATATTTATAGCTTCCAGCTTTTTAAAGCTATATTGCACCTTGAAATTATATTAAAGCAGGCCTTTTATATTTGCTCCTTGTTGTCTGTTGAAGACTGCTTTGAAAAATAAGAACCTACTCAGAATTCTAAATGGCAGTTCCATCAACATAGCCAGTTTAGTTAAAGCTGCCATAGAGTAATAACATCAATCATTGAAATAATAAATTTTACAAATTTATTGTAATATCTCATATTCTTGTAGGAATTTAAACCCACTAAAACATAAAGCAATCTATTCTTGAGTTAACAAAACTATGAAATTTAAAGTGTATGACTGCAGTCCTACTACAGACAAGGGTGTGATCCATTGATCTCCTTGGGATTTAATTCTAATTACCCGTGCTTAACTTTACAATGTGAGGCTGATAGTGCTAAAGAAGTCTCCTTGGAAGATCAACTGAATTTAATTGGTAAATTTTAAACAAACCTACATAGGATGGTGCTAATTTTTTGTACAAATCCTCAAAATGACTTGTTATATTAAAGACTGTTGTTCCAGCATATTGACTTTATTTCACCTTGAATATGAGGCCATCAGCTCAATAAAAAAGACAAATAGGAACAAATCAAATTTGGACAATGTTTTATATAAGCTATGGTTCCAAGGAAGGGGTATTAGATTTCATAATGTCACATGAATCATATGACTGACTGCCTATTAAAACTAACCACTTAGCAAACCCGTTAACCATGTAGCTCAGCCTATTATTAACCTCATGCCTTTCAGAAGTATTGGCTCTGCCATGCTAGTTGGGAATTTTGAGAATTGAAGCTTGTAGGGGCTGGAATTCAACAAATCAGATGAACATAAGGATGATTTTGGCTAGCCAAAGCAATTTTGTTAACAACCTGTCTGTTGACAGAATTGGATAACTCACCATGGGACAATTCAACAAATACAAAAGTTAAATTAATTTCTATGTAATCATGACCAATAATAATAATAAAGAAAGTCAATCCAGAAATACAAGACTCACAATAATTTCAACAAAAATTTAGTCACCAGTAATTAAGAGTAACTGACTGAAATGATTAATACAGCATTGAATTGTCCCATGGCGAGTTACCCTAGACTGTTTTGGCCAACTACGGTCCAGTCTCCAACCTTTATTTCTTGGCGAAGGTTGTTGAGAGTGTGGTGGCGCATCAGCTTCTGCAGCACCTGGATGAAACTGTCTATCTAGATCCGCTCCAATCCGGCTTCACATCTAGGTACAGCACGGAAACAGCATTGGTCGCATTGGTAGATGATTTTTGGAGGGCTCGAGATAGGGAATGTTCCTCTATCCTGGTTCTACTAGATCTCTCAGCGGCTTTTGATACCATCGACGATAGTATCATCCTGCGCTGGTTAGAGGGGTTGGGAGTCAGGTGAACTATCTTGCGGTGGTTCTCCTCCTACCTCTCTGACCGGTCACAGAGAGTGTTGGTGACGGGGGGCAGAGGTCGCCTCCAAGGCGCTTTCCTTGTGGGGTGCCACGGGGGTCGGTCCTCTCAACTCTCCTGTTCAACATCTATGTAAAGCTGCTGGGTGAAATCATCCGTGGCTTTGGGGTGGAGTTTCATCAGTATGCTGATGATACTGAGCTGTACATCTCCACCCCAAGCCGTTGCCCTTGAAATGATGTCCCAGTGCCTGGAGGTCGTATGGGTCTGGATGGGGGGGAACAGGCTCAGACTCAACCCTTCCAAGACCGAGTGGCTGTGGCTTCTGGCATCCTGATATAGCCAGCTGGTGCCATCACTGATTATTGGAGGCAAAATATTGGCCTCCACGGAGAGGGCTCGCAATTTGGGTGTCCTCCTGGATGCACGGCTGTCTTTAGAAGAGCATATGATGGCCGTGGCCAGGGGGCTTTTCATCAGGTTCACTTGATACACCAATTGCGCCCCTTTCTGGATCGGGACTCCCTACGCACGGTCACCCAGGCTCTCATTATCTCCCGTCTGGACTACTGTGATGCTCTCTACATGGGGCTCCCCTAGAGGCGCACCCGGAGACTCCAGTTTGTTCAGAATGCGGCTGCACGGGGGATTATGGGAGCGATGGGACGCTCCCATGTGACTCCTCTCCTGTGCAAATTGCACTGGCTTCCGGTAGTCTTCCAGGTGCACGTCAAAGTGTTGGTCACCACCTTTAAAGCGTTCCATGGCTTAGTGCCTAGGTACCTACAGAACCGCCTTTTACCAGCAAATGCCTTCCACCGGCCAGTACGCTCCCACAGAGATAGCCTTCTCAGGATGCCGTCAGCCAGACAATGTCGGCTGGCGACCCACAGGGGGAGAGCCTTCTTTGTGAAAGCACCTACCCTCTGGAATGAGCTCCCCATCCCCCAGAGATACGTAGGATACTGGAACTCCATGTGTTTCGCCATGTCCTAAAAACTCACTTGTTTGTGCAAGCTGAGCTGTCCTAACCTCCCTCCCCTCCATTGTTTTGGACTGGATTTTTAATTTGGATTTTAACTTGGTTTTGGTATTGGGATTTTAAAATTATGGCCATTTGATTTAATATTTTTAAAATTGTTTTTAACTTTTATGATTTGTGTATTTTACTTGGTTGTTCACCATCCTGGGCCTTCTTGGAGAAGGGCGGTATAGAAATGTGATTGATTGAATGAATGAATGAATGAATGAATGAATGAATGAATGAATGAATGAATGAATAATAATAATAATAATAATAAAATTTTATTTATACCCCGCCCTTCTCCCGAAGGACCCAGGGCGGCTTACATAAACAAACAAACAAACAAACAAACAAACAAACAAATAAATGGTCTTCTGTACTTATACTTGCTGGCAAAGGACTGACTATTTGCAAACTTCACATAAGAAGTACCTCAACTGTAATCAATTTTATGAAGCAACTGCTAGCAAAAAGTAACTGAATGCTCAGTTAATACATTTGCCAATACTGACGGAAATAACATGTCCCAAATATTCTGTTTCAACACCTGAGAAATTTCATTGTGCTCCCTGTTACGTTCTTGCTTTAGGAAACTGAATGTGAGCCCTTATCTGGAAGGGTTTTGTTTGTACCAGTCTAAGCTTCATTATCAGTTTGGTTTTGGTTCAGCTGCTAAATGGGCTACTCCCTTTATAGTGAGTGTATCAGGCACTTATGTTTGCAAATTCTACTAAATCCACTCAGGCAAGCCATCACACTATACAACTGTGGCTAGAAGTCAGAGCAGTGGCTGAATATGTGACTGGCTCAGGGTAACTAGAGTACAATGAGGCTGATTCCAGTGCCAGAAGGACTGGTGGCATCCTAGATAAGATAACCAGAGTAGAATATGCTTACATTTTGCAAGATTTAAGTCATCTCTGCTTGTAAATTCATGGGAATCTGGATTAATGAAAAATGTATTTCCATCCAGTGTCTTACCAAATAGAAAATGGCTTCAAATTCCAAATGTCTAAGACATCAGGTGGGCCTAAAGACAGTCGAATCTCATCTGCCAACTGAAGATCAGGCAAATGATAACCCTGGTATATATTGTACTGTGAAGATTACAAGCCCCTTTATGCAGGCCCAGCCCTTTAACCATACTCAGAAAACACATGGTAATACCAGTAATAATCTAGATCTTAATTTTCCAATCTTATGATCTCAGACTATAATAGATTCTGGAGACGCAGGTAATTCTTGGACCAGTACTTCACAGAGACCTATACGATTTCCTAAGGTTCCGTGTAGCCCCGTTTCCAGTGGAATTCACTGTCAAGCCTGTGTTATCTGAACCTGGAGCATGTGTTAAAATAAATTGAAATGGAGTCGGTAAATTGTTTTGGAAAACCTCAAGTTGTTTGATATTTTTCTGTGGCTACAGCCTTTGACTGAGTATAAATTCATGACCCACATCATCTGACCAAAGGCAACCCTAAATTTTAGCTTTCTTAATTATGTGGGACATGTACCAACTATATCTCCTGCAGAAAGAGTTTCCCCAACACCGTCTGACTAGTATAACTTCACAGATTTTAGCAAACAAGTGGATGATAAGTTACCATCTAACTGGCTTTATTATTGCTCCATTGACCAGATTACTGCTCAATGGAGCAGGTTTACTCCTTTTAGAGTTGGAATTGAGTCTTTTATGATATTATAAGCAAGAACCTTAACAACATTCATCCACTATTGCACCTGCTCCTGCTGATATTCTGTTTGTAAAAATATAAATTATGAGAACTGTAAAATTGCAACAATTTCCAGGCTGTTAACTGGATTACCATCTGGAATAGATATTCTCTGTCTCAATCATCAAACCTTTGGAGCATTTGCAAAATATATGCATTTTACAATTTGCTTCACATCCAAGGTGAAGATGAGTGGAAAATTTCTTTCCATACCCAGCAGAATTACTTTTGATACACAATGAGGCTATGTTGTGCACTTATTGTCTTCCAACGTTCAAAGAATGATATTTTCCAGAGTCTAATCTATTAGACTCTATCTTGATGACATTCTAATCCATTTACCTTCTTCTAAACAATATGAAACTCATGTCTGAATAGTCTTGCAGCATCTCCAAGTACATCACCACTGTGTTAAGCTGGAAAAATGTGAGTACTTCATATTTTTTTTGGATACTGCATCTCATCAACACAGATACAGATGGAGCTTAACAAATTATTGAGTCTGGCAACTCCCCCAGAAAGTCAAGAGCGTTCAGAGGCTAATGGGTTTTGTAAACTATTATTCTTCCTTCATTCCAGGTTTTGCTGAGTTCAGAGCCCTTTAATCTACTGCATAAGTAAACATTACAGTATTTATTTGGGATACGCTGGCTCAGAAAGCTTTTGAAAAGCTAAATAAACTTTTTTCTATTCAGCCTATCTGCAATATCTGATTACTTCTCACTGAAACAGATGCATTAGATGCCAAATGGGAGGCATCTGCTGTAATTGAAGTCATATTTTCTTGTGCCTATTGTTCTATAAACCTAAAACACTGTTCCACCTGTGATAAGAAATTAACAATCAAGATGTTTTTTGAGATTTGAGGTACTTTCTAGAAAGAGCACAAAATCCCATAGAAATATGGAATGACCACCTCTATCTGGAGTGTCCACAAACAAAAAAGAAACTGAATGAGTAGTAGCTTCATTGGCCACTGTTCTTTGTCTGAATTAGCTTCAAGGTGGTACGTTCCAAGCATTCAGAACAAGAAAGTAAACATCCCAGAAAGCAAATAGCAGAGAGAAGTGGACACATCACATCACAATCAATAGTGAATCTTCCTGAAAATATTACTATTTCACTAACAAAATGCTTGTAGAACCAGGTAAACCTAGTGACCCGTCATCCATTTTAGGTCAGGAGCTTAACCTGCTGCTTTCTTCCACAACAGGTGGCTAATTACCTGATTGATTGCTCCATGTCTCTGTGTTATTTTTCAACATAGACTCATCAGAGAACAATATGCATACTTAAACCTCATCATAATACAGAGACTGCTCATGTTGCTAGGAGTTGGGCAGCATACAAATTTAATAAATTAATATTAAGGTTGGCCACATAGTTAACCTAATTGTTGGGACTAGAGTTGGCATTTTGTTATTACATACATTTTCTGTATCTCCTTACTGAGTTTTTGCAGCCCAGATCTAGTATCTACGTTGTATCCACAATTGCTTCACTAGTAAATAAGTCATTTTGTTTATCCCCCCCCCTCTAAAATCTACATGGATATTTAGAAATTTGTATTATTTCAAGCCTTTGTCTTATGAAAACTACCATTTTGCCAAATTATGCTCAGTGGCTTTTAAGATGTTTTGTGAATGGAAGACATTTATGGAAATATTCATATTCTGAAAAACATTTTCAAAAACCATATTGTGCAATGAGGAAGACTTTCATTGAAATGCAAAAATCCAGTACCCAGATCCAAGTTGATTTATATCAATGGATATATACATTTTAGGTACATGAAGAGTTTTTAAACTATTTTTCATTATTATGAAATTATAATTGGTCTACTGATTGATAGATGCTTTGGGAAAGAATATAATTCTTCATACACAGGTAGGCAAATATAATTACATACATTATTTCAGACAGAAGAGAATTTTTCTGCTGTATTAAGTTTCATGTTTATATATATAATATCCTGACATAAATTTGCAAGTAAGAACAAATGCTTACCCTAAATGGTTTATGCTGAGCTTTTTATCCTGAGTAGTTTTGATCTGATAAACAACAAGCATTCGTAAATGTGCTACTATTCTATACATATTTATTCAGATTTATTCGAAGTGAATCAAACCAATTCCTAGGTAAATGCAGATCTGCAATCCAGATACTGATTGACATTAAGTTGTGCCATAAGAGGGAGAGGAGGGAAGCTTCACATGCATGTACAAATGGAAGGGATGTGTGCCTGAATCATGTTTATTCCATCTTGCTTTTTTTTGATCCACTTATCTACTAAACAGCCTTTCCCCCCCAACTTATGAGAAATTGCATTTAGAAGCTCTGAATCCATAGTATTAATTTACAGATACAGAGTTCTTCTGATAGCTTCAGAAAACACCAGGAGAAGCAAATTTCCAGTGTCTCAGGTCCAAGTATAGGAAGCAAGAACTTTCATAAAAATATAAAAATGTATAACTATTTTTGGACCATACTTTATGATAAAATTCACAGGTCATAGTAAGTCAACATTTACTAAATAAACCAGTTAGCTGAGTTTAAACAGCATATTAAGTCAAAATCAAGCAACCACATTATGGCTTAGAATTAACAGGAACAAAGAGTTAAATCACTATAGAATGATTCAGAAGTCTTTAACAGAAAACATTCTTCCATAGTTATTTTATAGTTTGTCTGTATACTTCGTTAACAGTAGTTTCTCTTGATACTGCTTTTCGCATCATAAGACGCACTTTCCCCTCCAAAAAAAGTAGGGGGGGGAGTGTATGTGTCTTATGGAGCGAATACTCCCAAAAAGTGTGGGAGATCGTTCCACGGGGTGCTTCGAAGTCCGGCCCGCAGGCCGAACTGGATGCTTCCCGACACCCCGCGGGTGCACAGAGATCACTCCGCAGGGTGCCGGGAAGCCTCCAATTCGGCTTGCAGGCCGATCTCCGGACTTTGGAGAATCCCGCAGAGTGATCTCTGCACAGAGGCCTCTGAGCGCCATGCGTCTTATGGTTTGGTGGTCCTATGGTGCGAAAAATACAGTAACTATGGTGTATTTCCCTTCAGACGGCACAGCAAGAGCTCATGATTGTACTGAAAGAACAAAGTTACCATATCTGGACTATAAAACTCTGAACTGTACTAAATAATGAAATCAAGAGAGTTTTCCTTATGTCAGTCTACCTTCAAGTGATAATCTGAAATTTTGCAGCCTGTAGCTGTTAATTCTATAAAAGAGGAACATGTAGTTTTCAAATTAATCACAAAGTTGATAACTTTAAAAAAATTACTTGGGAATAAACAGCAAAATCATGATTAAAACTTTAATTTTGGAAAATGGTATGGATTCTGATGGATTTGACACAAGATGTGTCCCCTATCT